>SRPP01000168.1:0-46976 GCA_018360055.1 Claviceps monticola
TTTAGTGTGAAGCTCCCGCGACAATGTTATAGTTAAGAGAATATTAACATGCAATTAACTATAATTAGACTGTGAGGCAAAAGGATAAATAAAAATGAAGATAAGAAAACGTGCCGCCTGAGCGAATTGTATAGACAGACGTTCGGGGGCGTTTTATGAATCAGACGTCTACCCTGGGTGGCCAGCGCGGAGCACTCTTGTGATCGCATCCCGTGCTTCACCATCATCATGCATGTGCGGTTCCTACATACAGTACAGTACGCTGGTGTGGCCCTCGTACTGCTTATTCCCTTCTTTTCAGAATTGAAAAGTTCAGAGGGAGCACTTTGTTTGTTCGAATTCCTTTCCTTTCCTCCTTCTTCTTTTCAAGAAGTTCCATTTTCTCATATCGTACACGTCTCCTCGTGTCCCCCGTGGTCGCAGAGGACGGACCATTGTGATTATTGATGTACTCGGCTCGAGCTTCGCCGTCTTGAAGATCCCGGAGAACTTTTGTCACGACGTCCATATCGTCCGTCTGTTGATGATACGATATTCGCGTCGTGCCCTACGTTTAGTTCCAAAAGTGTTTATCGCGACGCCCGTGCCTCCCATCCCGTGATGAAGTAGGTCTCGCGCTATTCAAACTCGTAGAGCTACTGTTATGGAAGGGGCTCCCAGAAACAGTACCCTCCTTGCTTCCCGTGTTGCTGTCGCTACGAAAGACCATCGGTGGGGCTGGATCGCCTCGGAGAACCGAAAAGGGTGCCGCGGATGAGCGGCCAGCAGCGAGGGACGTACGAGGCAGCCGACTCTTAGTAGGGAGGGGAGCACCACTCGTGGAGGATGACCCTGCTGCGTTTGAAGCACTGCTGCTCATGGAAGAGGATGAGTCCCCGCTAACGCGTCGACGGGGTAGATGCGTTGATGATGGCCCGAGGCCGCTGGCTCCGGAAGTGCTGTCTCTGCTACGCGGGCGGTAGTAGATGGCATCACGCTCGAGAGCGGATGCGGCTGCGCTGCGGCGAGGAGAGGCGGCTACTTCGATGAAAGCGCCGCTGCTGCTGTGTACGGCAGGACTGGTACGACTGCGGTGCGAGTGAGGGCGTGTGGGCGGCGGCGTGGGTGTAGAAGTTCGCGGAGCAAACATGGATGCTTGAAGGCTGGGTGGCGTGTAATTCGTGTTGCCGCGAGGAGCTCGTCGCGAGGAGGCTGATGCGGAGCTAATGTGGGAGGAGGCCGAGGATGCATTGCTTTCGTGTCGGATTCCCATGGCCGAGTTGCTGTTGATGTGCGACTTGGCCAGCTCAGCAGCCAAGTTGCGCACAAGGACGGCTGAGTCCGTCTCAGCGAGGCTCTGGATGGTGTCCATAAGTGATCGGACTTGCGCACTGTTTAGTGTTCGAGAGCCGTCACCGCTGCCGAGGCCAGGTTCGCAAGCATCTATGATGATGCGAACGAGCCTGAGCAAGTTGAGCCGCACGACGGGCTTTTTGTGACCCAGCCGCTGTGCGATGCCCGCAAACATCTCGGGTTTGGCGAGCGACGCTGCAATCGACGGGCTCAGGCGGAGCAGCTTCAGAAGAGGCTCCAGGAGGTTTGAGTCAAAAGCGTTAAGCTTGTTGGTATCGAAACAGCTCACAATGGAACGCGTAAAGTTGCCGTCGGTCAGATGATTTTCCACATTGGCCGTCTCTTCCTGGAACCAAACCAAAATAGCGTCCAGTGCTGTGACCTGCCAGTACTGATCGTTGAGCAGCGACACATAAAAGTCGAGACCTTTGTTCTGCCACAGATATCGTCGTCCTTTTGATCCCGAGTGTGCCATGTCACATAGGATGGGCAGTGCAAACTCCTTGGGCGGACGACCGGTCTGCATAATCCTCAGCAGCAGTGGAATGATGCCACCTACGGCTGCGTCTTGCTGACGTTCCTTGCTCAGACGACAAAGGTTGAATAATGTATTCAACACTTGGTTGCAGATCTCACGGAAGTGCTTCTGCCCCCTCTTCATGCTGTAGCTAAGCAGATCGATGAGGAACTCAATGGCATCAGCCGAGTGAAGCGACTCAATCGTGGTGGAGAGCATGGAAAGGTTTTTGATGAACTTGAGCATGGTGACCTGATGAAGCGGCGTCATACGACGCAGATCCTTCAGCACGCTCTTCAATACCTGTCGGTCAGCCACCACCTCCTTGACGTAATTCTCTGCCTGGCTGAAGAGGTAGAAGATGTTGACGATGCGCCCTTCTATCAGCTCACCCAATTCATCTTCCCCTTCTTCATCCAACACCCGGTGCAGCACCAGGGCCAGAGGATACAGGATCTTGCTCCGGGAGAAGATTCTGCAAAAGTCGTTCTTCGGAGTTGGTCCTTGTAGCTCAAACACGTTCCATATACCATTGACGCCAATGAGCACCAAGTCTCGAGCGCTGTCATAGTCCTCGTCCAAGAACTCTACGAGAACATTGAGACCACCAGCCGACACAAACATCTGGAGTGTTAGTGTAGATGTTTGATACATCTGTCGCACAAACGCAGCCGCTTCTATCCTGATCTCATCAGAGTATTGGCGCGCAGCGAACTTTGTGATGATGGGAATACCGCCCACAAAACACAGGTTTTCCTGAATCTCGACGTCGTGAAGAATGATCTGCGTCGCCTTGACTTAGCCAGAGTGCCTCTTCAACACTGTATATAGCGTGGATCATGACTTACTGCGTTGACCACCTTGAGCAGTTGCAAAATCATAAACTGTCTGCTTTTCACGGTGCAAGGTTCCAGAATCTCAAGAATGGGTAACAGGCCGTGCGCACTTATGATGAGATTCTTCACCTCCGTGTTTTCCCACAGTAATCCAAGCTGCGAGGTTCAGTTAGCCACACACAAAACTCGAATACAAAATCAAACCACGACATTTCGGCACAGCCACTTACCAAATCTTCAGCCAAATCTGACAATACATCATCACTCTCCGTGGTCTTCAACGAACTGACCAGATCTTCCACCTTTTCAGCAAGGCGAGCGTGTCGGTCTCGGGCAATGTTTGCTTCAAGGTCCATTTCATCCCAGCCAGGATCTATGGAAGCGAATGGATCATATTCTTCTTCTTCATCACCCAGCCACGAATGACCCGACATCTTGGATAGCAGCATGAGGCCACCATCTTCGGAACCACGCTCGCTTTCCTCCTTTTCTACCAAGCACCCGCCGTTGGTGCCAAAGACGTCGGAAAAGTCTTCATCATCATCTTCCGCAAATTTCTGGATTTCAATGGACGAGCGAGATCGACGCATCGGACGGTCAGGTAGAACCGAAGGCCTTGACGGTGGCCGCTTCCTTCCACTTCCGTCGGGGCCATGCATGGAACGAGGGAGACTTGTCAAGTCGGATGGATGAAATAGCTGCGGCGCATCAGTAGCACGCGAGCCCTGCTGTTATTCTTGTCAGTCTCTAGGGTCATAAACATGGGGGAGGACAAAAGGAGAAGAGTTTGAGCGATGTGGATGAACGTACCCTACTGACAACCTGACTCCCCCGATTGAAAGCATGATCGTTATCAACAAACAAGTCCGAAAAGTCTTCATTGTTTTGCTCCCGATATACGAGATCCGGGCGAATAGGTAGCTTGAACTTGTTTGGACGAGCCTTTGGCGTGGACTGGCCAGTAGATGGAGAATTGCTGACATTGGCAGCACTCGATCTCGGTCGCTGGTGTACTCTGGTATCTGAGCTCGAGGTTGCTTTCCGGGGAAGCGGCCGCAGCGTTCGCTCCTGAGTCTCGTCTCTCTGCTGCGCTAGTCCCTTGACGGTGAGCAGCTCCCCCTCAAAGTCGTTATCGTAGTTATCTGTTTCGAGGCTCAAATCGTTGGTTGATGCGAATGCCTTGAGCTTGTCACTGGATAATAAGCCCCCGAAATTGTCCTGGGCCTTCAGGTGAGGAAGATGTAGTGCACTTGGCGAGATAGCTGTGACAAAGTCATCGTCCCAGTTGTCATTGTCTGCCAAAAAAAAAAAGTTAGAAACTGAAGAAGATATGGAAGCAAACATGAAAAGGATTCTGTTGGCGCACCGGGAAGCTCCGCCGTCTTAAAGGCTTCGACTCCGAGTTTTGCTTTGGCCCGACCGAAGGGACTCTTGGAGGGTGTGCCACCACCAACGAAACGAGAGGAACTCGTGAATTCGGACCCCGTTGAGGAGCGCAGAGCCGGTTCTGATGAGTTTAGAGCCTTATTCCACTGCTTGACCTCTTCGACAGCCTGGTTAAAGTTGTCGGGTGCTTTAGAGACTGGTGCTTCTGCCCGACGGCAACCACCAATCCAGGCATGCCTCAGCAGTTTACGAGCCGAGACACGCAAATTGGGGTCTTTCTGGAAGCATTGCATGAGAAAATCTCTTGCAGCCTGCCATTTGAATCAGAGTAAGCATAATACACTGGTTGTTTAGGGGGGTGTGAAGCTGAGGGTGGAACACCCACCGGTGAGATTCCCTCAGGCAGAGGGGGATGATCGTCATTGACAATGGCGAAAAGGGCGGGCATGGCCGCCAGATTGTGATATGGTGGCTTTCCCTGCAATAATTCAATCACAGTACAGCCGACGCTCCAGATATCGGAAGCAGAACTCGCACCGGACAACTGGATGATTTCTGGTGCCATCCAATATGGCGTGCCAACAACTTGAGCTTCCTTGTCTTGACCAGCCGCCAGCGTGCTGGTCGAGACACCAAAATCCGCAAGTTTTACGGTCCCATCTTTTGTAGTCAAGATATTGGCGCCTTTGATATCCCGGTGGATTACACCTTGGTCGTGTAGGTACTGCAGGCCTCGCAGAACCTGGGTCATGTACACGCCAACGAGGTTTTCGGGGAATTTGCCGTAGGCTTTGATAATCGAATGCAGTGAGCCGTTCTCGCAGTACCTGAAGCAGTGTGAGCCTGTGAGCTTATGAAGCCAGTATAGCTCAGGGGTAAGCACCACCTACTCCAAGATTATGTTGAGACAATCCACTGATTTGACGAAGCCAATATACTTGACGATATTGTCATGCTGTTTTGGTTTAGTTTCTTCGTATCGCTGTAAGAGACACGAGTTTGGTGACCTACCAATAGGTTCTTGAGCAAGTCGATTTCACTCTATTTGACGCAATCAGAAACCTCATCTGCTACGGCACCACCAATGAATGCGCCTGTCGGCAACGCACCTCAATCATTCGCAACTCGCTCTTAGGCAAGTTCACGAGTTTGATCTGTTTGACGGCAACAGCCTCGCCAGTGCTCCAGTTGAAAGCTTTGTAAACGGACCCAAATGCACCCTTGCCGATGCAGGCCCCGAGCCGCTAAACGATATCTTAGTAACACAACTCTGTTTTCTTCGTCTTCAAATCTTCCACGCGGAAATTGGCCCAGCACATACGTAGTCTTTGAGTCCGGGATCTTGTACGGCCGATGAGTCCCGCTGCTTTTCTTTGCGAGAGGGGGTGCCGGGCATGGCAGATCGCTCCCGCGAGGCCACCACAGCTGCATGACCGCCTCCTGGCCGGCCATTGTTGACGTGGTATTGCCGCTCGGGCGGCATAGCTCTGAGTGGTGGTGTTTTCACCGCTCAGTGCGTGCCGCCGACGGGTACTCTCTGCGCCGTAGCGCCTGGTGTTCTATCGTAGTTGGAGATTGTAAGCGTAGATGGTTCGTAATCGTTCGAAGGGCGGCGGTCGCGAGGTCGGTGAGCTGGAGACGGTTGCATCTCACGCCATGCACGAGCGGGACGCTTATTTCGGTTAGTTCCAGGACTGGAATGTGCGATACGTGCACTCCAGAATCGAGAAATGCCAACAAGCGAATGTGTGGCGAAAGATGGTAGACGAATGGTGCTATGGGAGCTTGATCAGAGCCATGGAGTGAGTCTGCCTATTGTGCAGTGTGCAACTGGCTGGCGGATGCCAAGGCAAGCGTTATCGATAGATGATAGGGCCGTTGAATTGGCTTCTCCCGTACGGAGTACTCCGTACCTATTTGTATGCAAAAGCAAGGATATGGCGCATTGGCGCGCGTGATTAGCTTCGTTGGGCAGAGAGGGCACGCACCACCCCGGGAAGCGGGTTTGGAAGCCGACGGGAAGCAGTAGGTACATATGTAGGTACATATGTAGGTACATATGTAAGTACATACAACTACGTACTTCTCAGGTTTGTACATAATATAGGAGGTATGTTCATAGTAGCAACCCCGACGACGGGCGAGGCATGTGGCGTGGTCCGTGGAGAAAGATGGATCAATGGGTGGCCAGATGTGTCAGCATGAAACTGGAATGCATCGATGGAGGGATGGAGACATCAGAGATGTGCGGAGGAGAAAGCCGTCGGATGTCGACGGCGTCGACGGCGTCGTGCCTGTGCTGGACCGAATGATCGATTGCCGGGCCAAACATGGCCAGAACGCCGCATCAATATACACGAGGGCTACCTATAGTGATGCTGTGGATGTATTAAATCGAGACATATATACAAGGATAGAACAAAGACTACCGAGTACATATGATGATACATACATACCCACAGAGTATGTATGCACATCTCAAAAACTGCTTCGACCATATCCAATTCAACTCCTTTGGCAACCTCTTCCTTAATCCCATATGAGCAAGCGCCGTGGTTAAGTTCTCCTGGCGAGATCTACCACTTGATGCAGTACTGTATGAGATATTTTAGTGTATGTAGTCAAAAGTCGTTGGTCAATCCAACCGACTCCATGCACGTCATGGCAGAGAGCAACGAGGCGAGCGCATCTATGGTCGGCAATCTGCCCTACTAAAACATAGGCAAGACGTCTTGAAAAAATCAATAGTATGTATACCGTTCATTCACAAGACCATTGAATGGCAAAATTCCAATAGCAGGACATATAGGGGTGCCTTGGTCACAATAAGTGGCTACAGTCCATGTACCAACCACGTATAAGCTACGCGTTCTCTTCTGTGCATTATATTCGACTAGAGTGCAAAATCTTGATCAACTAGCGGACAGTCGCTTTTGAGCCTCCGTGGCAAGCGAGTAATTAGTTCCGATTCCAACAGTGTCCCCCATGAACGCAAAGCCAACACGCAAGCGAGTGACCAGGCCCTCCTGGCGCGCTGTATTGTAGCTGCACCTCGAGTGTCGGGTTTCTTTGCTTAAGCTATTAATATTTTTTCCCCAAGTAGAAACGTAACAAGTCTGCTGCTTTTGCCATGTAGACGAATGAGATGAATGCTTCAAGAAATCATATCGCGTGGCGCATCCGAAGCTAGAAAGAAAAAAGGTCATATATCAAACGTCAAGTCGAGCCAATAATCGCCCCTTGTTATGAACACGTTGTGTGTATGCGCTGCTGCATCTCTTTCTTTGTTCGCCAAGCAATATTGTCAAATGTATCCATCCATATGGTCCTTTTCTGTCGTCCACATGATGCAAGATAATGAATGCAATTCCCACGATGCCGACCGCAGTGCCTTTCTGCGATATTTGTAACAGACTTTTTTTTTGTCGTGGGAGGCTTGGAGGGAGACCATTAATTCTGGGGGGTAACAGCTCTTCGCTCCGGGCATGATGACCATTGTGTCCCTCTCCTAATTTCTTGACGAGTCCTCTTCTCCACTGCATCATTATTGTTCAAGAATTAAAATAAAGCATCGTTCAAAGCATTATTAAAGGCAGCGTTCTGGCTGGGATTGCCTCCTTGATATGGAATGCGGGCGAGGCCCGCCTCAACCCACCATCCGTCGGGAATATCTTCCCTCTGCGCGAGCCTGCGCACGATGCGTTGCATGCCAATCCAGTCATCTTCTGCGGGGGAAGCACCGGCTGATGAAGCCGATTGCGTCGCATTCTGATTTTGCCGTTGGTCGTCCCGAACACTGCGCTCTGCAGCATCAGCCGAACGGTCTCGTTGAGAAGAAAGCGAGGTCTCATGTTGATTTGACTGCGGAACGGAGTGGGATGGTGAACGGCGACCGGAGACCTCAGCCGAGGGAGGGTCGGTCGAGGTGCGATCACCCGACGGGCGAAGCCTTATCGTCGATTCGTAAATAGTAAGGGAGCCATGTGGTGTATCAATATGTGTGGATGATCGGCCATCACTCGAGTTCCTCGTTCTCTGTGCGGCAGGTACAGCCATCATGGAGAGGGGCTCCCCATTTCTTCTGCGCACAAAGTCCGAATATGACTCCGACATACCGTCGAGATTGTAGTCGGGAACGCGACGAGAGTGAGGGTCTCCCAAAGTCATGTCTCTCAGCTCTTGTCGTCGCCGATGATTTCCTGCAGAGACTTGACGCACGTATTCCGACGTGTCCAAGTCGTTGTCTGAATATTCGCAGCCTGACTCGCAGACAGGCTCTATCTGCACTTCGTCGACAACGTCCGGAGCCGTGCTTGGCGTGCCGGATGACGGACCCGTCGTCTGCGAGGCAGGCGCAGAGGCAGATGAAGAGCCAACACTCGGTGTATCTGGTGTCAGCGTCGACAGCAGCGTATCCCACACCTCGGGGCTTAGGCTTCTGTCTCTGTCACCGAGTCCATCGACGCCTCTTGTTGTACGCCGCGGGGGTCGATTAGAAAGACCTCGAGAACCAGTTCGGGTCGCATTGGCCAGACGAAAATTCGGTGTTTCTCGCGTAGTCTGAGATTCAACGTCGGGTGGTGATATATCCACGCCAGCAAATGTTCTACGGGGCAACGGAGGACGCGATCTCCAGGGCGACTCGGTATTAAACGCATTCCGCCATGAGGCATAATCAGGGCCGGCTCTTTGTTGCTATCGGTCATGTCAGTGCGATTGCTTCCTTCACTCGTCGCCGAGGGTGACGACATAATTTTGCTTCACTTTTCACTTACGCGTTCCAAACGTCCAGATCGCGTCGTGGGAACAGGAGCCTCAAAGGGCCACCATCCAAGCTCAAGGGCCTCCGTCATACTATCGGGCCCACCTGTAACCTGAGGAAGTGGCGGAGGAGAGTCTCTCCAGTAGTTGCGAATGATGGGGTCTGTCCATTCTTCGATAAGTTCTCCGCGAGAGTCATTGGTCCGCGTCATGTCTCGCATAGCTTCTTGAGATCCGCGAAACGTCCTAGGTGGAGGATCGGCCGCTGAATAATCGGCTCGATCCTGCTCTCTTGGCGTATCGATCCAGGAAAGGTGACGGTGTTGGTGACGCTGATCATGGGAATTCCGCATGGCGCGCTGCATGGGGCCATAGATACGCACGTTGGCACGTCTTAAACTATTACGACGGTCGCTAATCTCGGATCTGCTTGACGGATGTCGTGACTCGCCATAGGACGGTGATGTTGCACCATCCTTGTAGGAGACTTTGTTTGATGGAACAGATTTAGCTGGCTCAACAAATAGACTGGAACGTGAAAGAGAAGATCTATTAGCAGGTGTCGAAAATCAAGGACTGATGCGTGACCTTGGTGCGGCAGGGGCAGAATACCGCCGTGACTATGGGTGAAAGACCGATAGAGAGTAGCCCTGCATCTCATCTGCAGTGACAATGAAGCATGCCAGACGCGGAAGACCACGACCAGAAGACGTTGAATAAAGGAATAGACAGCGATATATAGTGAGACCGGCAACGACCAATACACGAGCGCAACAATAACGATGCTAATTGTGCAAAATTCGGCTGTTTCGGTAACGTGCTGCCGAAGAAGAAGACTTACGGAAGGCCCATTGTGCCGTGTTGCAAGAACTGAACGCCTGGCTAGAGCAGCTAGATAGATGGAGTCGGGCCTCGAACTGGAGTCGATGCGCGCTGACAAGAGGTACTTGAAGAGGAAGTGGCTGGAGGAGTCGATAACTGATCCGCGTTGAATGGCCGCGCCGCCGTTGATTTTCAAAACTCAAAACTCGAGATGAGATGAGAATGGGGGGGGAGAGAGAAGAGACAGCGAGCGCAAGAAGCAGAAGGATACAGAGAAGAACTGAAGCTGCTAAAATCGAATCAAAACGAAGTAATAATGACAGAGTGCGGAAAGGTCTGCAGACAGAAATGAGAATGGGAATGAAAGCGGGAGTTGGGCGAACCGGGAAGGCGCGACGCTTGTTGCCTTCCTCTTTTGCGCGGGTCGGTCGATCACACGTTCTTTGGGGCACGTCTCTCCGCATGTACTTTGTACAGTGGTACCCTGGCTGCCGCGGCCACGGCGGCGACGAATGGGGAGCGAGACGGGGAGCGAACGCGGAACGACTGGGAACGGGGAAACGAACGACGGCAACTTCCGCCACATGGAGTACGGAGTATGCACATCCATGTACTCCGTATGATGTGCGATTCTGACCACGGCAGCGTTCAAAGCCTCGAGGTTGGGGCGGTATCAGGCGAAAATGGAAGCATGGCTAACAGACTGTACTTGAATGCCTGGTCATTGGGTCAAATGTGATGGCAACTCTCATGAGACGCCTAGAAAGGATTGAGAGAGAAAAGTCAGAGGCATTGAAAAGGAGCAGACGGGTGAGGAGGAGGCTTTTCTGGAGTCCTGACTCTTGGACTCTGATGCCGGTTGCTTTGTAGTTTAAGTGGGCCTCGGCCTGACTGTAGCGAAGGCTGCGCAACTATGTAGCAGGCCAGGCGTACAATGTCGCGACTCGCAACAGGCACGGGGCGAGAGTTTACGGAGTAAGAAAGAACAGATACTGATAAAGCATGAAGACACCAGCCTATGAGATCAAAAGTCATTGTCATAATCTAATGAAGTCCATGTTTCATCTACTTCACATAGTTTGCGCCGTCTCCACGCGCGCAGGCTTTGCAGCGTCGAACCATCGCGGCCTCGTATGTCCCAATGCATCGCGGTTCAGCTTTCAGCCCTACCATCCCCTACCATCCCCTACCTTACCTGCTCCATCTCAGGCCTTCTCGAACCCCTATGCTGCATTCTCGAGAGCTGTGGCTTTTTCGCCTCAACAGCCCTAGACTTTGGCTTCGCCTCCTTCTTCTCGACTATCGGCTCCTCTTGTTTGGGCTTCACCAAGGCCTCCTTAGCCATGCGCATGTCGCCCAAAGACAGGTGCAAATCGTGCCTAAACGGCTCAAACTTGGCAATAATCTGTTCGAGCCCGGATCGCAAAGCATCCAAGACCTGATCCACTTCCGGAGAGTCCCTGCACCCAGATGGATCGGTCCAATGGACCGGGAACGTCTGCTTGAGGTCCTCCACTTTCTGTATGACGGATGTTAATGTACGAATAATGGTCGGAACGTCTCTGTGGACATTGCCGAATTGGTCTTCTGCAAGACTGTGCACGGCCAAATGGCAGAGAGCTTGTGCGGCATGTATGTACAGCTCAGGCTCTGCGTGGGGCTTCCCCAGGACCACGCCGGCCAGACGTGTGCGATAGTCATGGCAGAAAAGGCTGCTGATGAACCCAATCTTCATGAGTGTCGTTGTCCAGTTCTCAATCTCGCTACGCAGGTGCTCAGGAGACAAGGCCTCTTGCTGCTCTTTGGAGAGTATTCTGTCCTTGGTGCCCCGCCACGTCTTCTTGGCGAAGGGACTGAGATCGGAAACGGGAGTTGCCCCGGGCGCTCTCGCAATATGGTCCAGAGCTCTTTCAACTCCACTCAGAAGCCCAGTACTTTGTTCGGTTGGGTTCAAGACGGCATCCCGTCGGAGAGGAGCCGATACACGATGTTTCTGCTGAATAAGTTGCGCGGACTGTGCCGCGGCTACTGCAGGCGGGGGGCTTCTGTATTCGTCGACACGATTCTCGATTTGCTTCAGGAGATCCATACATGTGTTATAAATTTGTGACCATGTCGAACCATCCTTGCGAACAATGTCACAATAGATAGCTTGACGCCGAGCTTCGGAATCTTGTGCGATGAGGGACAGTTCCCAGAGAGCGAACGACTGATCATGGAAGGAGGTCAGTGGTTTCGTTGCTATATCACAATGATTTAGAAGGCGGGAAAAGTTGTCGGCAATCTCGACTCACCTGAATTGACAACTTCTTGCTCTTGAGTCCATTCACCAGGCTACCGTTGGGGTCCTTGGCTTCAGACGTCAAAGGAATGCCGTGTTTAAGCGGCTCTCTAACCATGAAAACAGAGAATGCAGTGTTGCCCGACGACCAAACAAAGTTCATCAACGTGCCAGCGTAAAGGCAACGCACCAAAAGAAAGAGGTCGGTGGGAAAGAATGACGGGAGGATGGCCGTTTTGGGGAGTTCATTAAAGGGTCGTAAAAAGAGCAAAGCCCAGTTCCAGGCGAACGAACGAAAGACCGCATAGTACAGTATCAGACACACAAGTGCGGCTGACAGGGCCTGCCGCGCGCACTGTCCCAGCACGGTAGGGAGTTTCAAGAAGACGGTCTGAAAGGGCAGCGGCAGGAAACTCAGACCCTTTGACTGAGCAATCGAGCTGCGCCTCAAGACGCCAAAGTCTAAGCGATCGATATCCACCCGATAATGGTTGATGGTTTGCAGAAGAGCGCAAACGCCGAGGTAGCAGGCCAAGAAGAGCGGCCGTTCATTTAGTCGAGGCCGATCGCCACTGGAGTGGGTGACCCAACTCAAGTTGGCAGATTCGGACATGGAAAAAAGAAAGATGGGACAGAAGAGCAAGCTCGAGATACCGTACCAGAAGCCGGTCTCATATGTCGAGAGATTGAGCAGAGAGGAGCCAAGGGTTTGCAGGCCGGATTCGGTGGTTTTTAGGCCGACATGGTAATGCGCGATACGGAGGATGAGAATCGATAACCCACACGCGAATATGAGGAGCGCTCGAAGGCCTGTGAGCCCAAAAGGAAGCCATGCCCAGAAATCTACCAGAGATGAAGAAGAAAAATGTCATGTCAGTATCAGCGAAGATGAGGCGCGGGCGAGGAGACTTTGTTACTGCGGAGTGGTGAACCAACATGAGCTCCAGTCGGCCAGGAGGAGAGCTTCCACATAGGAAACAGCCAGCAACAGGATGGCAGTGGATGAGAAACGCCTATGCAGAGCAGGCTGCAAGGTGTCCTTGTAGGAAGCCCTTCGCACTGGAGCGCCGGCCATGATGATGGCGCATACGCATTGCCTTGGGCGGAGAAAAGCTGGTTGGCGTTTTGGCTGCGGACCAGATATTGTTCAGTCCAAAAAAGGACCAGATCAAAATCCAGATCAGGATCCCAGATCAAAACGGAGACGGTTGGCCCCAGCAAGCGGGAGCCATCGCCTGTGCCAATCACGTGGCGGCGGATGGGGCGGATGGTATGGACCCACTCCCAGCGTCACTCAGAGTCACCCAGAGTCACCCAGCAGCCACCCACGGCCAACAGTGCAATCCGCCGTGAACGAGTGACGCTAGGATAGACTGCGGTTGCTTCAGACTGTTTCGTCACATCCGCGGGACCGCACTTCCGACTTGGAACTTGCCACGCCAGCAACCGCGACAGCGCAACAGGCTTGGATTTGCGTCTTATGTTCCTTTGACGATACTCATTGTTCGCGCACCGAATCGCTCCATCTCACACCGCAAACCGCCAGCATGTCGTACGATCAACTTTCAAATCTCGAGTCTGGCCGTCAAGGCAATTACAGCGACGATCCCGACTTCCAGACTCTCCAATATGACCTTAAGAACAAACTGCAGAAGCTTCTGGTCAGCAACCGCGATCTTTCCAAGGACATCAACTCTCTGGGGACCAAAAAGGACAACCCCCGCCTACGCGAGCGAGTAAACAAGGGCCTGGAATCGACGCGCGAGTTGTGCAGGGGAATTGGAGAAGGCGTGAAGCGATTACAGACGTGGGATGATTTGACGGTATGTTTTATGCTGGCTACACCTCTCCTCTTGCCCTCCACCTTGACCCGTAATAAAAATAAATATGGCTAGAGGCCGAACAAACGGTGAAAGAGAATGGCAAAAGAACAAAGATGCTGATATCTTGGGTTTCCAAAAATTATAGAAGCAGCAAAAATACGAACAAACCAAGGTATCAAGCGACTTTCAGACCGCACTGCAAGAATTCCAAAATCTTCAGCGACGGGCGCTTGACAAGGAAAAGGCCTCTGTCAGTGCCGCCCGAGCCGCGCATGGACCCGATTCCCACGGCCAAGGTGACAGTGGTGGCGGCATCTATCAGGACCAGGACCAGCAGAGCCAGCTTCTTCTCCAGGAGCAGCAGCTAGCACCACAAGACGAAGTGGATTTCCAAGAAAGCCTCATTATTGAGCGCGAAGAGGAGATTCGCAATATCGAACAGGGTGTTGGGGATCTGAATGTGCTCTTCACGCAGGTTGCGCATATTGTGGCAGAGCAGGATGCTGGCATCATGACTCTGGCGGACAATGTAGACCGAACGCACGAGCACACCATGCAGGCTGATAGGGAAACGAGGCAGGCGGCTCGGTATCAGAAGGCGGCGCGCAACAAGAGCTGCTGTCTGTTGCTGATAATGGGTATTATTCTAACTATTGTGATTTTGGCCATTGTTCTCGGTTGATGTCGGGATGGGCGATGCATGTGTTCAAGTATCAGGTGGTGGCTTCAGCTTACTGCAGATTTTGGGCTTGCCACTTGTTATCTGTGGTCGTCCGTCCTGTTATTGGAGTTGGCGCGATTGGTGGGTTTCTGGCTTGCTTTCTATCTCTCTTTCTCATGGGGGATTCCTTTTTCTTTGGGGTCAGGGGGGAGGCTTCTGTTTCTTATAGTTCCATTCTCCTATCTTGTACACAGCCTCATGACATTTGCACGTGCGACTAGAGAAGTGGCCTTTCTGATACTTGACTCTTCAGTCTACTCTAAATTACAAAAACTGCATATGACTAATATACAGGTTTGCTCATTGGGCGTCTTTCTGTAATTCTCCCTCCAGCCCGGCCACAGCAACCTATTTCTTCGGACATTTTAGGTATACAATGTCGTAAATACGAGCTTCTGACATCGTTAACTTCGATGGTCGCACCGGCAGACTCTTCCGTAGCAAATTGTCATTCACAATGTTGAGAGAAAGCGACGTGACCCAGTACAAGAAGACGGCACTCGGCAGATTGGCAGCCAACAAGGGGAGCATCGGTATCACCAGCGTTGCACGCATGAAGCCCCTATTCATTGGAGAAAAGTGGCCAGTAAACATGTCATCCTTCTTGTGACCTTGACCAAGAAGCTCCATAATTTGAGCCCTAGAAAACCGGCCCCAGACGCTTTTTGCCAAGATGGCCGAGCAAATCGCCGGAAGAATATAGTAAGAATCCATGGCCGTGAGGTCCACGAACCAGAGACACCCTCCCTGCTCGAGAGTCTGGTCAAACAACCTACTTGTATCCAAGAATGCCCCCGATTGAGCATCTGTGCTCGCCAGACCACTCCAATGGCTGATCCACGTTATTGGCGCGCCGCACAGCCGGCGCAGCGCCTCCGACACAGCAATAAAGGGCACAACACTCAGGAACGTAGGCAGCTTTTTCCATCCCTGCGCACCAAAGGTCTTGTAGATTCTGCGCCGTGACTTCCGGGTCAGTCTCAATATCTTGGCATTGTCGCGAGTCCGGGTCATTTTTGACCGCTCTTCAATATCCTTCCAGTGCCCGCGTCCGGGTTCTTCAGGATCTACCTCAGGAGGCTTATGGAGCACCACAACATTTTTTGTGTGTCGATGTTTCCAAGCAGTGACGAGGGGTTCCAACTCGACTTGCTTGTTTTGTACGTAACGCGCGTAGCGCATTGCTGGGTACCTCCATACGACGTTGAAGGCCACGCCGACGAGTGGTATGGTGGCCAACCACGGTATTCCGGCGTTGGAGTGTATGCTAGACATGGCGTTCGCTGTCAAGGTCACGAGGTCGCCGAAGCCTTCGAAGTGAATATGTCGTTGTGTGGATGGCGTCGAGAGTGAGGGTAGGAGGTGAGGGCGTGTTCTTGCGAGGGATGCGATCCGGGACGCGGATCTATGGGCCAGCGGCATGGCGGGCCACTGAATGCGGAACAGACGGGATGCAGGATTCTGAATGTAGCGATCGAGAGTGATCTTGTGATGTTCTCTTTTCAATGGGGTTTACCGGGAAGCAAGCTGCGGGATCGTGAGAAGATATGTACCTTGGTCGAGAGGTTGAAGTCACACAATGAAGCGAACGCGCAGGGGTGTGGGAGTCCAGGACCCACCCACGCGCGTGCCTGGGGCTTTGGCTCATGTATGTACCTAGATACATATCTATGTATGGAGTACATGTTGACAGGGGGCGATCATGCTATGTATGGACATAGTTATATAGGCACATACGTACAACTTGAAGAGAACGAGATTTCGAGAGGCAATGAGGCCAAGGGAAGATATTTTGGAATTTATTGATGCCCAACATAGCCTAACTTATACATGTTCACCACTGGCACCCTGCTCAAGAGGCTCCAAAGCAGAAAGATGAAGAGTGAGTTGCTTTGATGTATGACATCGCAGAGAGCAACGAGATTCAGTCATACTTTGCAAAAGGTCATGGAAAACTGGCAGATTAGGTACTGAAAATGAATGCATTGACCCGTTTTCGCGCTCTATAATTCGTTAATACCTATACATAAACATACATGTACATGCTTATATAAGTACAAGTACATCTAACAGCATAATCTACATTATGAAAGGCATGCTCATGAATCTATGAAGCCCTCAAGCATGGATGGATCATCTAAAATTAGGTTCTTCCACTTCAACGATATCTCACTCCCCTACTCTATCAAAGAGCGCCTTCTCTTCTTGCTCACAGTAGTCCCATTATTCGAGTTGGTATAAAAGGAGATCGAATCAGTCGAGTTCGTATACGTATTTCCGCAGATGGAAGAATAAGCGCCAAAAACGTCTCCCCGGTTGCGCAAGAACTCGCGCATGCCATCGGCCGAGCAGCTCTGGCCTGGACCGTCGAAGCAGCCAGGCAAGACTTGGGGGCTCTGGTTGAGAAGCACCCGGTAATACGTGGCCACACCGGATGAAGTGGCATCGCTGCCATTCCTGGCCTGAGCCTGAGTGGCAGCGACGCCATAGTTGGACGTACAATTCATGCGCTCAATGGCAACGTTGGTCAGAAACGGGAGGATGCGACTCGAGACCCAGGCGCGGTTGTAATTGATCTGATCGAGGGGCATCGTGTCGTTGACATTGTCGCCGTTGGAAAACTGGCTGTTATTGAAAAGACCCATAGCGACGAGCACCGTGGGGGGAAGCTCGCGATGCGTGAAGGAGATGTACAGGTCCTGAGCTGCGGTATCAGCAGACAGGAGATCCATTGTCGCGTTGAGCCATGGGAAACCGATTGCGCCCGAGTACGGACTACCGTAGCCGGTATTGTAGTGGTACTGAATGTCCTGGCCATACTCGAATTGCAGCCACTCATCGGGCGAGAAGAGGTTGATCGAACAAAAGGGCGATGAACCACGGATCACGGTGTCGTAGCCGCACATGGCCTGCATGGCCACCACATCGCTGAGCGTAAAGTTGAAGCCCGGCGCCAGAGTCTCGAGACGGGCGATGATGGGCGCAGTGTAGGCCTTCACATACTGTTTTTGCTGCTTGGAACCCGCGGACGCTGAATAGCCCTTGCAGCTCTTGTACGGCGTCAAGCTGTCGGCACCTTCCTCCTTTCCTTCAGGAATCTCGACAACATTAATGGTTCTCTCATCGATCTCAAGGCCCCGGACGAGGTTATTCGCGCTCATGACGGTGCGCTCGGCTGTCGAGGTCCATACCCTCTGCGGCAACCTCAGTTTCGGGTAGCGATACGAGATAGACAGTCCGAGCTGCGCGGCCTCAACCTTGCCCGTCCGTGTCAATAACTCCTGCTCCGCAAGCGAGGGAGGCTCCCAGGTTGTCAAGAAAGAAAGCTGAGGAATCTTGGACCAGTCCAAGCTCGAATTGCCGAGCTTGTGAAGGAAGGGCTCCAGGTACGACTCGTAGTCAAAGTCGTTTGCATTGATCGCCGCATGCCGCACCAGATACGCCGCCCTGGTGACCGAGCAGCCCTGCGGTGGTTTTGGATCTCGCGGAGGATCGGCGGGCTCAAAGTAAGGCGTGATGCCTGCGAGATGCTCCAGGGGGTTGAAAGCATATGACGAGTAGAGAGGTGTCTGGAACTGCATGGCTCTGGCGCCGCCAATGGCAGCCCAGACTGCGACCAACGCGATCGACTTCATTTTGGAGCTTCTTGCTGCTACTACAGATCGACAATGAAGAAAAGAAAGTCGACTGGCTTCTCAGACTTTTCAGAGGTTGTGGCTTCTTGCCAGGGAGAGAAAATCCGTGCGGCGGCCATACATTTTATAAACATGGCTTTATCATGGCTAGGAAGGCAGCCTGCCATGGCCGACAGGGAATTTTGCCTGTCCAACAAGAGCAAAGCATTTGCTAGTGGGACAATGAGAGATATGCAGCTCATGCGTCATCGGCGCACTAAAGTTGCCTTGATGATGCGTCGTCAAGCTTGGACGCGCAGCAGCACTTCAGGGGTGGAAGATTAGGTAGGTACCTAGGTAGGTACCTAGGTAGGTACCTAGGTAGGTACCTAGGTAGGTACCTAGGTAGGTACCTAGGTAGGCATCTTTCTCTGAGCTCCCAAGATTTCGGAGTTTTCAGGATTGCGCAAAGCGAGGTTCTGTCGGAGTATGTACTTGCGCTTCTGTCAGTCCATAGGTACTTACTTAGTCGTCCAAGCATACCTATCTGTTCACCCCTGTTCACCTGCGCCGGCGCAAGGATGAGAGAAACCTCATTCTCGGTAACGTCTTGATAGTTGATACATACAACTAGTTAAAAGCTGGCTGGGGCCTGCTCCACTGCGTTTTGCCAAGGAAGTGGAGCTGCGAAGACATCCCTGGATAGTGACATGTTGCAACATGCGAGCGCCACGTGAAGCTTCTAAGTTCTGGGAACGTTTGTTTATACTGGAACAGAGTCAACAGACAGTATCCGGATCTCGTCTTGACTCCAATACATATATCGTATCAGCTGCTTCAATTGGTCCACAGAATCGTACATCTTTCGATTAAGGAACCTGGGGGCATCTTGGTCAAACCGCGGCCATCCAATGTTGTTCATCCTCGGCTCCACGCGATAAGACCGAGGTCGACGATCTGGCTTTTGGAAGACTAAGTCCAAAGTCTCCTGAGTCCTCTATACATATCGTACTCCGTACATAGTCTAAGTTGCACCGTGTAAGTGATCGGGATATGTACCCTGGGCACGGCTTGATCAGGTTCAAGTCAGATGAAGCAAAGCGGTAAAGCCCCTTTGCGCGGCGCAGCGCCCCCCCTGCTCCTGACTCTCGGACGAGTACTCATGCAAAAGTGGACCACGTGCGGCACGAGGGGCTTCAATCTGAACAGCTCTTCGTACATCATAGCTACATGTCCCTGTCTTTCCGTTTGACACGAGGAAGCTTGGCAGCGGGAATCAAGTCCTCATATTCACTCACCTGACTGCTTTCGTCTCTCTCTTTCGCATATCCTCTCGTTGGCCCCAGCCAGCAATGCCACGTCGTCTGAACGATCTCCGGCAAATGCCCGCTCTCATTCTTTGAATCGAACCACCCGCCACTTTGTTAACAAAGCAGCAGCCGCAATTCGCCTCCGCCGTACAATCCAGGTTGCCAGCATCGCTGAACACCTGCGTCAGCCATGGCCGGAACCTCGTCGATGCCAGTCGGCGGCAAGTCGACTTATCTTGGTCTGGAACCCGGACCACTTTTCATGGCAATGCTTCTTGTGGCATCGACGCCACTGCTCCTCCCTCTCCTAGTGCCCTTTGTCATCGGTCGATTTGGGAGGCTCCTGGGCTTTATCCTGCAGAAGAAGACCGAGGGCCGACGAGCTCAGCTCATCGCCCTTATGAACGAAGATGATGAGAAATACTCGAAAGAAGATGCCAGCTCCAAAACAAGCGCAAGTGGCGACGGGAACGTCATGGGTGGAGAGACGAAGCTGGACTCGCCTAGAGACAAGGACTGGGACGGGATCGTTGGATTCTTCCATCCCTTTTGGTAAGCAAGCTCACGCATATTTACTTACGGTTTGTCTGAGAACGATGTCACTAAGAATCATGCTATCGCAGCAACGCTGGAGGCGGCGGAGAACGCGTGCTATGGGCTGCAATCCGCGCTACTCAGGACCAGTGGCCAAAAGCCAAGTGCGTGGTTTATACTGGCGATCATGATGTGAACAAGCAGGCCATTCTTCAACGTGTCAAAGTGAGTCAAGAAACACCGGCCTTGCGCCCTGGTTTCCCTCTGTTAGATAAAACTCTTTCGCAAGAGAGATAGACAAGAAGCTCACGATTATCACAGAGCAGGTTCAATATTCGTCTACATCCCCCGACCGTTCAGTTCCTTTATCTCTCGAAACGCCATTGGGTCCTTCCCTCAAGCTGGCCGCGATTCACATTACTGGGGCAGTCGCTTGGATCCATGGTTCTGGCGTGGGATGCCTTTTCTCTACTAGTTCCCGACATTTTCATCGACACAATGGGCTACGCTTTCGCATTGGGGCTTTGCAAATTCTTGTTTTCCAGAGTACCGACAGGTGCTTACGTGCACTATCCGACGATCTCAACCGATATGCTCGAATCGCTGGACCCCACCTCCGCGGTAGGCGCCCAGGGTGTGAACGCTGGTCAGGGCACGGGAACTCGCGGGTTCGTGAAAAGAACATACTGGCAACTCTTTTCCAAGCTTTATGCGTGGGTTGGGTCATCCATTGACGTGGTCATGACCAATTCGAGCTGGACTCAGGCACATATCAAGAGTATTTGGGGACCAAACAGACTCCACAAAGATCGCAACAACCCTATTGCTGTTGTGTACCCCCCGGTGGCGGTGCGTGAACTTGAACAGGAAGTCGAGGTATCCGATGCGAACGAGACGAGGCGGGATCAGGTCATTGTGTGCATTGCGCAGTTTCGGCCAGAGAAGAACCACCAGTTGATTTTGCAGGCTTTTTCCCGCTTTGTAAAGACAAAGAGCAAGGCCGCGCTCAAGGCCCGGCTTGTTCTTATCGGCAGTGTCCGGGATGACCAGGACTCGAAGAAGGTGTACCAGCTCAGACTGCTCGTGAATGAGCTTGGCATCAAGGACAGAGTAGAGTTTCACCTCGACGCATCATGGCCCGAGATTCTAGAATGGCTCAGGAAGGCGTCTGTAGGTGTAAACGGCATGTGGAACGAGCACTTTGGCATTGGTGTCGTTGAGTACCAAGCCGCCGGGCTCATCTCCGTTGTGCACAACAGCGGTGGCCCAAAGCTCGACATCGTCGTTGATGTGGACGGACAGCCAACCGGTACGTGACGTGACCCCAACACGACATGTGACATGGAAAGCAAAGCAGAAAAGAGAGCTAACGTTTGTTACCCAGGTTACCACGCCAGTACCGAAGAAGAATTTGCCGAGGGCTTTGAAAAGGCCCTCTCAGATGCCAATCCACTGGCCATGCGCAGACGCGCTCGCCAGTCTGCGACGAGATTTACCGAAGAAGAATTCGTCAAGAAGTGGGTTGCAGAGACGGGTCGTCTGGTTGCTCTGAGAAGAAAATAGAGATAGATGAGATGACATAGTCTTTTCCTTTTTCCTTTTTCTTTTGCTTTGTAAACACACGTGCATAGAATCTGAAGATACCCCGCCACTTCATCATCGTTCTTATTTCTCATTTTCTGTTTTAGCTACTCTCTTATTGATTTTCTTTTGCCGCCTTCACATGTACTTTCTATCTACCGCTATTGATCAAGACAGATAAGAGTGTCGAGTATCTGAACGAACACCCAATGTGGCTGGCTGCTCATTAGCAGCAGGTGTGTAGTTTAAAGGTGGATGTACAAAGCTAAGAGAAACATCTCGTCGACACGGCACGACATGACACGACACGACACGACACAACACGGCACGACACGGCATGGCATGGTACATATCTCCATGCACATTGTTTGCATTCTTCACATTTGGCTACCTAGTCTTTCTCTTCTAGATAAGAACCTGTAACCTATTGTAGAAATCCCCCCCGTCTACATCTTTACATAATTGCTGTGCCCTAGATACTACACTTCATCTAAATACTCCTCTCCCTCTTCTCTCCTCTCCTCTCGTTAATCCTCTGACCCCTTTGATCATTATCTTGACATGGTATGATTACTCTTTCATACATACTCAGCTTAGCCAACATACATTAAAAGATCATATCGTTAATCCCGCACTATTACCCTGCCTCGGCTCCCCCACCGCCTCAAACTGCCCGCCCGTCTGCCTGATTATCCCCTGCACAGCACTCATCCCCTTCACTACCCACGTAACGACATGTCCTCTCTTTTTCAGCCCCGACACAATATCCTTATCAAACCCGTCTTCCTCCAGAAGCACCGTGTTTGGCATGAGCTGGTCATGCAGCCGGGGCTGGGTGAGAGCCTCGCGCAGGGTCTTACCTTGCTCAAGGATATGCCAGAGGGAGAGGGCCGTGGAGGAAATGATGCGGGAGCCGCCTGCTGCACCGATGGTAGCGTAGAGATCCCCGCTCGGGAGGGCGGCGATGATGGGGGTGATGGAGGAGAGGGGGCGTTTGAACGGGCGGATGAAGTTGGCGGGGGCGGGGGGAAAGCCGAACTGGTTGGGAGTATCGGGGATGGAGAAGTCGTTCATTTCGTTGTTTCTTGAGGAGCGTTAGTTGGATTATATCTACATATGATGGAAGGAGCGGGATATTATATGAAGAGATAGAAGAGAGAACTGAACTGTCTATCCTTTGACGGGAAGAAAGGGGCCAACTCACAGGATGATACCTGATCCCGGCTCCATGATTTGCGCCCCAAACAACAGATTCACCGTCGTGGTTAGCGATGTAGCCATGCCTGATGCATCCGCCGTCACAAGATGCGACGTCCCATGACTGCTCGGCAGGGCCAAGCCCTCTGGATTGTACTCCCGCACCGGCAACGTGTGAGAATCTGAGATCCGATCCCTCGTGTGCCGCGCATATGCCGTATCTAGCAACCGCGTCTCGAGGGCTTCGGTATCCTTGACGAAGTCAGGGTCCCCAAGCGAGGCACGCGCGCCATAAGCAAAGCGCATTGCCTCGGTGAGGCGGTGCGTCGTGAGAGCCTCGTCGTCGGACGTATCGTTGTGATACTGCTCCATGGTCTTGAGGAAGTTGAGGGCGATGGGGCCACTGGCGGGGGCGCCCATGGTATAAATATGTATGCCGCGATAGGTGGTGTTCTTGACGGGGCGGGTGAGGACTTTATAGGAAGCAAAGTCGGAGGCTGTGAGAGTACCGTTGTAGTCCTGGATGTACTTGACCATGGCGGCGGCTGGGGGGATCGCATCGGAAGAGGTCAGCCCGCGATTTTGTGAACAGAAGAAGAAATGAGAGAGATCTTGCTATTGGCAGAGATGCGTACCTAGTTTTCCGGTGTAAAAGACATCTGCGCCATGGTTGGCAATCGTTTCAAGTGTGCTGCGAGATACACACTGCGTCAGTCACGGAGCATCTTGGATGCTTCAACAAATGTCAGGCGCAACCTATGTTTGGGATGAAGCACTGTATCGCAACATACTCGGCGTAACGCTTTCGGGTCATGGTCTCGCCGACTTGTACGAGGCGTCCTGTTTATGTGTTTCTGTCAGTCTAGAGTATTCGTTGTGTTTTATCGAACCAGAAGTTCACTACAGCGATGCCATACAAAAGACGAAAGAGGCAAAGTCAAAAACAGAGACAGTGACAAGAGGAACGCACCTTTTGGAGCAAAGTCTTGTGCCCAATTCGGGTCCTCAACTAGGAAATTCCTGGGCTGGCTCCTGACCGTGTAGTTGATGTATCGGATAAGATCCTCAGAGACTTAAAGTCCAAGGCAAATTCAATTAGCCACCGCGAAAGATGCAGGTCCTTGCGATCAAGGTACACCCCTGATCCATTCTTCTCATTTCCACATACCTCTAAAGCCATCTCTGGCGACATGGATTGCTCCTTGCATGACGGTCTTCCAAGGTAATGCCTAAGGTCCCCGAAAGGAAGCAAACCCCCAAGAAACCATGAGTCGTTGAAACAACAATGACTGAGAACACGTGCTGAACATACCCCGTATTTTTTATGTATATATTCCAATCCGCGCACCTCGCTTGGCACGCCGACGGCCAAACCGCCGTAGACGCTGCCGGCCACGTTGCCCTGGAACATGTTTTCAGATGCCGCCTCCCCGGCCGCCTCTCGAAAGTCAATGGCCTCGTAGCTGCCGTTGGCGTTGCGGACCAAAGCAAAGCCGCCTCCACCGATACCAGAGTGATACATGCCTATGACTCCCACGCAGAACGTTGCGCCAACCAGGGCATCTGCGGCGTTTCCCTATATGCGCGCGCCGCATGTTTAGCGACCAGGATCACGGCGACGAAGTCAAGAGAAACAGTAAAGGAGTCGGGTCCAGAGCCAACATACCCCTCGGGCAAGCAGGTCCTTCCCTATGGTGCTACATTCCAAGCTTTCGGTGGCAATGGCACCACTGGTTGCCTCGATTGTCGGGCCAAGGACTTTTTCTGCAGCGGGTCGGGCGTGGGAGAGGACACCATGGAGAGATGTGGCCAACAGGAGCTTGACGATGGGATGGGCGAGTAATCCTGTGCGAGGAGCACGTCAGTAATAGTCACGACGGTTGGATGTAGGAATTGTTACTCAACTGGTCATGATGCCGGGGGTTGCCAACTGCGGCAGCCACAAGACTTGCAGAAGTTGTAATGGAAATAGAGTCGAGATATCCGGATTGTCGGGGATTAACTATATGTCGCGGAACGCCGTACCCCCGCAGAAACAGAGCTCTCGGCAGGCACTAACTAGTGCCCAAGCCGGTAAGCGGCACGGGTATGTGCACCTAGCCGAGGGTCCGCAGCGTCCTCAGCTAGCTCAGCTAGCCAATGGCATGACGCATATTTCTGCACCTGGTACATAAGCAGATCCACCGGCCAGCAACGTTTTTTTTTTCCTTTATCTACGGAGTAGGTACTCCGTACATAGCAGACTACAGAGCATATACCTAAACACTACACGACTCTACACGATCCTTTGTTGGACTTCAGTTGTCGTTACCTGGTCGAACGAGAGGCAGGAAGGTAATACGACGTTCCAGTATCGCCGCCAAAGCTTCTACATAGCGAATTGAGCACTTGTTAGCCTGCGCCACCCTCTTCTACAGCTCTCACCCCGCCATCCGTTCCTCACTTCTTCAGCAGATGAGAGCCTGGTCCAACCTTGCTCGACATTTCCTGCTTTCGCGGCCTGTCTTCAGGATGGCTTCGACACAAGGTGTGCCTGCCGCCGCAGCTGCTTCTCTGTCCTCGCCTTCCGCTTGCGCGGCACAAGCACCGGCTTCGGGTCAACCGACACAGAATGGCCGCGGCCCCAAGCGTCCTCGCAACTCCCACGGCAACGACAACCAGGGCCCACGAAAGTGGAAGCAAAAACGAACGAAGCGCGAAAAAAATATCACGGAGGGATCTTCGGAAGATGTACTTCGTCACGACATCGAAGCGCTGTTGGCATCCAAGGGCATCACCACGACTACTGCTGATGACGGGGCCTCGCCATCCGCGGACGAAAGCGCGTCTCCTCTCCCCGAGCAGGGCACGGAAATAGAAGTCGACGTCCTCGAGCTGTCCTCCACTGGCGATGGCCTCGCCATGCAGCCTGGCTCCCATCGGGTCTACGTCGTACCCTTCACAGTGCCCGGCGACGTAGCCCGCGTCAAGGTGTACCGTCACCTGCCGCACGAGGGCCACAGCGCCGCCGACTTTGTCTCCATTGTCAAACCCTCTGAGCTGCGTGACGACGCCCGCATCCAGTGCAAATACTTTGCATCGTGCGGCGGCTGTCAGTTCCAGATGCTCAGCTACGAGGAGCAGCTGCGACACAAGAAGCGCATCGTCGAAAGAGCCTACCGCAACTTCGCCGGCCTGCACGCCAAGCTGGTCCCCGGCGTACATGATACCATCGGCAGCCCTCTGCAGTATGGATATCGAACCAAGCTGACGCCGCACTTCGACGGTCCTCCCGGGTTCAGACCCAGCAGGAGAGGCCGTCCGCGCACGGCGTTCGAGAGCTGTCCCGACATAGGCTTCATGAAGAAGGGCCAGCGCAAGGTCCTCGACATTGAGGATTGCCCTATCGGGACGTCGGCTGTAAGGCTAGGCATGGGTCGTGAGAGGGAGCGCATGAGCCGTGAGTTTGGCGACTACCAGCGCGGCGCGACCATTCTCCTGCGCGAGAACACTCTTCGACACAAGCAGCAGCAGCAGCAGCAAGAAGAGCCTCCGCAGCAAGATCAGCTTTCCCCCTACACTGTCCGCACTGAGGGCGACGGCTTCGTCGATATCAAGTCCTGCGAGACAGACTCCAAGATCACCACAACAGAATACATTGACAACTTCATTTTCACCAACCCCGCGGGCTCCTTTTTCCAAAACAACAACTCTATCCTCCCCAAATTCACAGCCTACGTCCGCGACCACATCCTGCCACCCTTGCCATCATCATCCTCTTCCTCCGCCGCCGTCACCCCTGCAGCAACAACACCACCGATCAAGTACCTCATCGACGCCTACTCCGGCTCTGGCCTCTTCACAATCACCCTCTCCGCCATGTTCCAGCACTCCACTGGCATAGACATCGCCACCGACTCCATCGCCTCGGCGCGTCATAACGCTTCCCTCAACGGCCTCGGCCCCGACCGCTGCGAGTTCCTCGCCGCCGATGCCAACCAGCTGTTCAAATCAGTCAAGTACTCTGCCGACGAGACCGTCGTGGTCCTCGATCCGCCCCGTAAGGGCTGCGATGCCGACTTCCTCGGCCAGTTGCGGAAATTCGGGCCCCGGCGCATTTTATATGTGAGCTGTAATGTGCATACGCAGGCGCGCGATATGGGTGTTCTGGTGCGGGGAGAGGGCGAGGGGGCAAGGTACGAACTTGAGAGTCTGGTGGGATTTGATTTCTTCCCGCAGACAGGGCATGTGGAGGGAGTGGCGATCTTGAATAGATGTGATGATGATGGGGGGGGACAAGTCGTGAAAGACTAAAAGGCTCCGGCGGTTCATTCCATAAAGACGTATTTACTTGGCATAATTGTATGTGTAGATGCTTTCTTTGACTTGGCTTAAGCGCTACGTTGCAAAAAGACCATCTCGCGGACATTCAATACAAATCACGTACATACTTTCCCCCTTTCTGCGGCGCGCTCCACCTTAGCAAATTTCGAGGCGCGAGATTTGATCCAACGTGAATTAGCTGGTACGCCTTCAGAGGCTAATATTAAAGAAGCACCGACAACCCGACCAACTGTGACGCTGGCTAAAGAGAACGCATTTGTTTTGTTGAGGAGGTATGTATTCGACCTTACCTCGAAGAATGCGTGGACATAAACAAGCCAACGCTAGATCAGCACACTAATGCTATACATATACAGCACAGTCATTTGATCCAGTTGTTCGTATGTATTGTATTCACAGCCGCATTATCTACACTGAGTCGGCCAAGAAAAAGAACACACACCATATAGGAGCTCATAGGGACAACAAACACATAGAGCGCCCTTCTGTGTTCCAACGTCTAACGAGAAAAAAAAAAGGAATAAATAGGATGGTGATAAAAAGGGATATAAAGATGGAGAAGTAGGAAGAAAACCCAAGAAGAGACAGCATCCGCAGCAACAAAAAAAAAAGAGAAAAAAAAACGTCTACTCTCGTCCAAGGACACCCTTGAGCGCCTCCGCCGCAATCTGCACCACCTCAGGCTGCCGGCTCTGCTTCAAACACTCCTTCAGTGCCTCCACGCCCTCCTCCGCTATGACCTTCTCGCGGGCCAACTGCCCAGCCTCGCCCTCCGCCATGACGAGGTTATAGATTATCACGACGCCGCGGTGTCTCAGCCCGGGATGTGGGTCGTTGCACAGGCCCAGAATGACCTTCACAGCGCGTGGCCGCTGGGTCACATATCGGACCACGGGTTCGAAGCTCGTGATGGTGGCGAGTGCCCCGCCTGCGGCGCTCCTCGTAGCCTCGTCTTCGGCGTCGGCCAGCGCGAGGAGGATGTGGAGGCGTGCGCCGGCCTTGGGGCTACCGTCTGCGTAGAGGGCGATTCCATCGGGGGACTGCATCAGATTGCATACTAGTTCGGCGGCGGCTTTCGAGACGAGGGTGTTGGAGGAGAGGAGCTGTTCTTCAATGTGTGACCAGGCGAGGCGGATCATACTGCTGCGGGTGCTTTCGTCGTCCATCGAAGCTAGGTTGGTCAAGGCCATGAGGGACTCGAACGTGGGGAGAAGATCCCGCGTCTCGGCGGCCGGATCGGGCGGCAGGATGGACACTAGGGGACGGATGGCGGCGTTGATGGAATTCGAGCGATTGCCGCCAAAGACGAGTGCTGGATTCGTGCTGATGAGGATGCGGGCCAGTGCATGTGCGGCAGCTCGCTTGTTGGCGGTGTCTGTTTCGGGAACAGAGGCCCAGCCGACGAGGAGGAGTTTTACGGCGCCCTGCTGCGCGAGCGGCCCGCGGAGTGATTTCGTAACGGCCATGGAGTGAATGATGGAGATGATGAGGCCGAGCGAGGCAGGGGATCCGTTTTTGCTGTGCGTCACCAATACGGGGATGATGCCTGCTTTGAAGACTGCCTGGCAGCGCTCTGCGACATGTTGATCGTCATCCAGGATATCTGGTCCGGCCATTTTTCCTGCGGCGTCGGCGTATGCTTTCAGCTGGCTCATCTTCTGCTGTTCGTCCGTGAGCGCTAGTCGATAGCGCGTGAGGTTGACAAAAATACTCAGCGCGCCGTAGGTCGTGGGTGATCTTGGTTGGGCAGAGGTCAGGGTTTCGACTAGTTTTTTGAGCAGTGGCCCGTTGCCAGCGATGCTCTCTTTTATTTTGGGTTGGATGGAAGCATAGGCAAGGCCTTCGACAGAGTGCTGGGGGTCGGTGCTGTGATCCTGCTCGTCTTGTCGTAATATCATTTTCGTAAACAGATCGGATAACTCTTCAATGCTGGCGCTGGCTGTTTCGATCCTCGACTTGTTGGGGTCGGTTTCCGATGCGCTAGAAGGAACTGCCTTGAGTCTACAAGTCAGTTTCTTTGTTAATAATCGATGACTTTCACGCACAGGGTACACGCATGTACGTATATATGTATGCATATATAAAGCATGTATGATCACACATAAAGAGGGCAAATGAAGAAAACGCACCTTGAGTTTGGCGAGTATAACAGCAGCCAAATGCTGAACTTGTTCTGAATGCCGCCTCATCGAAATAGAGCCGCCCTCGCCCTGCACCTGCGGCAGCCGGTGAGGCCCGGCTGTCACGCCCGTGGGATCCTGATCAACCACTTCCTCCAGCCACTCGACGCAGTACTTTTGCACGGCGTCCCGACATAACGAGTTCATGCACGCCGCGTTCAACATCTCGAGGCACGCCGTTTCGACCTTTCGACTCTTCCATTCCCTCCGCATGAGATGCCCGAGCGTACTCAGAAAGCCCTCGCTCAGGAACAATTGGGCCGTGAGGTCCGGCACAATCGGAAACGTGGCGGCCGCTACGCAGAAGGCGACGATATAGTCGTCGTAGGTACCGCGCTGGACGCGCTCAAAAAAGAAAGCCGACAGATTTCGTGATCCCTCGTCGCCGGCAGCTTTCAGATACGCAGACGTTGTGAAAATCGCGTGCCCGCGAACAATGTCGGGCTGTCGCATATCCAGGTAACATAGGACTGTGTCGACGCAGTCGCTGTCAATGACGCTACATATCGACTTGTACGACTTGTACGACTTGTCCTTTTGCTGCGCTTCGGCGTCATCGTTCAAGAGCTTGGTGAGCTCGTCCAGCTCCCGGCAAGTAGACTTGTCTTCCTGCCCGCCTTCCATCAAGCGGGCAAACACGAGAAGGGTCTGGTCCTCGAGTGAGGTAGTGGGAGCCACGCCATGCAACGTTTCCGACATTATGACCCGTGCTTCACTGTTACACACAGGGGTTGAGAGAGGGTGTCGGATGACCAATCTTTGTTGCTGATGATTGCGAGATTCCCACGGCCGGTTGGCTGCGCCTTATGAGGTATTACTTCGTACAGAGCCCGGGAAGACGGACGTGGCGATGCTAGACAACGGAGTGACGCAGCGTTGATGTTGCATGCGCGAATCGCGAAGCTTGTGTCAACAGCGCAAACACTAGGGTAAGAAAATCGGTATGGAATTAGGTCTTTTGTAGAGCTGTGTTGTATGAATGGAACTGATGGGATTGATGGACGCGATGCCACTCTCCGAAACCCGGCCAAGAAATCGGACTTGTCGAGCCATGAGAAAACAGTAGTTAAAAGCTGGTTTTGTCGCTTGGCTTGGTCCTTAGCCCAACCGTCAACGGCCTGCCCCGCCGCCCCCTGCAAAAGGCCAGAAGCCGGTTCCCAGTTCCCTTCTCTGTCTGATGACTCTGATCTGATAAGACGATAAAACTTAGAAAGTACCGCGCCAGTCTCCAGATCGCGAGCCTCAGTCACGTGCTACCGAGCGCTCCGCCGCCAACGCTAACAGCCCGTCCAGATAAGTGACGATCTGCTCTTCTCGGAGTCGCGATGCATTCATTGTTCAGGATGCCCTTCTCATGCAAGCGGCCACGCAAGACCAGCGCAGCGATTCCGCCCAGAGCAGCGTAGGAAGCTTTGCTTTAGCCCCTCAAAGCTGCCTTGATTTCACTGGCTTTTTGCGGTCGATCCCAGTTTGCTGCGACACGCGCGAAGGCGGGCTCTGGCACATGCTACCTCGAAGGAGCTCACGCCCAGCTTCCACGCCTGGATACATATCCCAAGCCTAGAGGGCATCCTGCTTCAGGAACTAGTCTCTAGGAAGCAAAGAATAGCATACCTCCCCCTCATGCTACCACTATAATTAGAAAAAAACTCGACTCACCCACGCAAGACCAATCAAGCCCTGTCCTTGGCCTCATGGCCGCATCCGACGACAACCCCAGCGCCGTCCACCATGGACGCCGTCGACGTCTCCGAGCACTACGAGGTCACTGCCGCCGAGGAAACGCCCTCTCTTCTCTCCATCATTATTGACACAAATCCGCGTGCGTGGGCTGCTCTAGACGGCCAACTGCCCCTCTCCAAAGCCATTGCGAACATCCTCGTCTTCGTCAACGCCCACCTCGCCTTTAGCAACGCCAACCAAGTCGCCGTTGTAGCCGCCCACGTCAATCGCGCCGTATGGCTCTATCCTACACCTCCTCAACCTCAAACGCAACCGACCTCTACCGCTGATCATGTCTTTGCCAACGATACCGCCGCGGATGCTCCCTCTCACGCCTCAGCGGCAAACAAGTACCCCCAATTCGCGCAAATCGAAACCACCATACTCTCATCTCTACAGCGCCTCATGGCCGAAACAACACCACAGGACCTCGAGTCCACCACAACGCAACTCTCCGGCGCCTTAACACTAGCCCTCTGCCACATCAACAAATCCTCCCAGGCTCTCGGCGGTTCATCCTCCTCCGACAGCAACCCCCTCGCCTCCCGCATGAGCAGCACCACCGCTCCCCCACCACCGATAAAAGCACGCATCCTCGTCCTCTCCGTCTCCGACTCCGAACCCTCCCAATACATACCCACTATGAACGCCGTCTTCGCAGCCTCCCACGCCCAAGTCGCCATCGATACCCTCTCCCTCTGCGGAGACGCCACCTTCCTCCAACAAGCATGCTTCAACACCAACGGCACCTTCCTCGTGGCCTCCAACCCACAAGGCCTCCTCACGTACCTCATGTTCGGCCTCATCGCCGACACAGAAGCTCGGCAATCCTTCATCACGCCCACGCACGATACCATAGATTTCCGAGCCGCTTGTTTCTGCCACGGAAAAGTCGTGGACATGGGCTTCGTGTGCTCTGTCTGCCTTAGTATTTTTTGTGAAGTGCCCCTTCAAGCGGAGTGCTTAACGTGTGGGACGCAGCTGGCTCTGGGGAATTATGGCTCAAAACCGGCGGTTGTGTCGAGGAAGAGACGGAAGAAGGTGAAGAGGGTGACGAATGGGGGGAGTGGGCGGGAGGATACGGGTAGTGCGACTGGGACTCCACGGCCGTGAGGGGGGGGGGGGCCATGATCGGTTTTACACCTTAGCTGCGCTGGACAGGATACTGTGCGCTTGGGCTACACTGTGGGTTCTTGTTATAAACATTTTAGGATTCTTGTGCGGCTCCCAGGTAATTCATAGTCTTCACCTATGTTGCGATGGGGATTACGACTTGGGCACAGAAGGATAACAATCTCGACCTTCAACCCCTGGCCCTGCAGCCCCCCCCCCCCCATCCTCCATCGAGCCTGGCATATGCAATTCACTCAGTCAGGATGGCAATGCCTGCTTAGGCTATTTCTTTCTTCTTGTTTCTTTCACAGGTCAACGGTGGACATACAGGCGTTATTGGAAATATACGTCATTGTGATGATTCATGTCAAAAGCGGGTGAATAATTTTGGTTTCAAAAACTACAGTTAGGACAAGACAGCCAATTCGGCAACTTTGATTCATGTATGTATTTAGAGGCAATGATATTTGTTCGTCTAGGACAAGTGCGGTAACGATCAGTGATTGAACTTAGGTTGAAGCATAGAGAAGGAAGGTCCAGCGCGCAATTTTCTGGCCCGAACTGCTGCGTATGCGTTGCCAGCCACATTCCACATGCCAGCTCATGGGCGGGGAAGATCCCCCAATACCCCCATGTTCTTTCACGAGATGCGTACCTTGCGGCCACCCTTGGCGATTTGAGCACCCTCTGGAAGGCGAGACATGGTGCAACGAGGCTCTCTCTCCAACGCCCCCATGGATGCGAGGGCAAAAGAGTCTGTATTGTGCGCAAAATAAAGATAGTAGCCAGTACGAATTTTTTTCACGACCATGACGCCGATGGCTCCTTGCGAGCTACACCCTTTGACGCCTGGGTGACGCATGAAGTCCTGTGCGATGAACGATTCCATAACAGCATCCTCGTCGTCGTCACGTACTTCCCCCCCACCAGGCACACGACGGGTTCCCTGGTAGATTCTTTCGGCACATCGTTGAGATGCCATAGTTGTGGCCATGTGCTCGCCGGTGCCGCTCGTTACAGCGGCGACAGTGGTTCCATCTTCATCGTCATCTGCACATGGCACTACCGCAGTACCGATTCCCACCAAGGCGGCAGGACCAAGTCGACCACGATGTTTCATGCCTATGCCTCCAGAAGAGGATCCAGCAGCAATCCTTCCACGATCATCAATCGCAATAGCGCCAATAGTGTCCGTGATTGTGTCGTCGTCTCTGCGTGCGAGGAGTCCTAGACGCTTAGCCCATGGCCCTTCTGCTTCAAGTGTTTGGGGTCTTGTGATGTGAAGAGGTCTCTTGGAGCCTTGTAGGCCAGAGATGTTGGGAGGATTTTGGCTAGGCTTCTTCGACACGCCGTCCCTGCTGACCCTGCTACTCTTCTTTGGCGACGACGCACCATCTCCAGGAGGATACGTAGGAGCATTCTGAATGATGGGGTTCGAGGCCTCCCTCGCACTGGTTTCCGGCAGGCTCCGGCCTTTGTTGTGGTAGTCCTCGTAGCCTTCCCGCTGCTTTCCTCGACTTGATGAAGACACTCTCCAGTTTTCGGCCACACCTTTTGAAGTCGAATATTGATTTTGATTCGGATTTGGTGACTTGGACCTAGATGTGCATGCAGACGCAAATGGAGATACCGTCCGTGAATGGAGGGACATTGGGGGTGATTCAGCGTAGGGCGAATCAGGTTGTCCCTCGTTCCATGTTCCAGCTACTATCGCAGCTGCATGATCCCGAGGAAACAGTTCGTGGCTGTCAACCGCCGGAGCGGTATCATACTGGCAAGGTACACAAGCAGCCGGCGGCAGCGCGGCCTGAGAAGCTAAGCTTGCGCGTACATCCTGCATTTTCTCTTTTGCACGCAAGAGATCTTCCTGCCATCGAAAAAAACGGTCCCGGGAGTTCTTCGAAACTAGATACTCGTTTGCGCAGGTGACCATGCCATGCTCTTCCGCGAAGACTCGCGCGCCTTGACCGACCAATGCATTGGGCGGAACACGCCGAAGACTCAATGGTTGGCTGCTTGTGTCCAATATGAGTTTAGCAAGAGATATTGGATTCCGAATATCTGAAAGAAACGTGTTAGCAGACCTTGGTGAGCCCTTTTCCTTTTGGCATTGGGAGAATTTGACAAACTTGGCACAGCGCCGCAGGCACCGCTGCGACCAAGATGGTCGACGATTGTGGCATCACATTCCACTGTCCCGTCAATGGACAGATTCGAACCATATCCGGCATTCGTAATTTCCTTGTCTTCCAGTATCCGCAAGGCGGCCTCGACAGCCTCAGTTGCAGTAGCGCCCGCTTTCAAAAACTTCATGCCCATCTCGGCAGCTCTGGATGAAAGCAGTTAGTTTTTGATTCGAGACATGGTCGAAGGACAGCAATATGACAAGCAGAACCTACGAGGCACAGGCCTCGAGATGGACATGTTCGTTTTGGTGGCTGTGAAAGCCAGCTCCGGCATGGATGAAGATTGCAGGGACCCCCTTTTGTTTTGACCCAAAACGAAGCATACGATCCAGCGCGCCATCTATGCCGTGACTATTGTGAGCCATGGCACGAATGGCTTCACCTTGGCACGCCTCCGGGTCAGGACGTCATGGGTGTCAACGCGACGGTGGTGGTGCTCGCGTCGACAATCAATATGCAATGAAGATAATACGTAGTAATATGAGCGGAGGTGCAAAAGAGACCTCTGAGGAGGACGGGATGAGTCAAGCAGATAGGATCTTAGAATGTATGTCTGTTGGCTTCACGTCACGCTGGCCAATTTGAAGACTAGGCGAGAGTTTGGCGTCTTGGCCTGGCCGTCTGGTCACTCTCGCCAGGTGCGTGGGGAGGCGACCCCCTTCGGAAGCGGATCGTGCTTTCCCACGTTGTTGGAAACGGCAGCAGCAAGTTGCAGCAAGTTGCAGCAAGTTGCAACGAGGGATCGCGTGCGCATCAGCTACACTCCTTTCCATGCATTTCAATCTCAATCTCTGACTATGACTGTGCAGGAGGGAGCGCCATCTAGATACCGCTCTTTTTGTTCTGCAGCGTGGGCGGCAGCAGATGGATGGTGCAAGTGCAAACCCGGCGCGAGTCAAGGCGCTGGCAATTGACGCTTTATCGCTGATACATAACTACGGATACGGAGTATACATGGTTCGCTGCAGAGCGCGTAAGTGGAGGGAGGCTCTTTGCTTGTACCTACCTTCGGGCAAATACGCAAAAACTCTGACTTCATTTATCAATTATCAAGCCATGAACCTGTCTCTCGAATTTGATGTCACTCGGTCGATCCAGCATGCAAGCACGTCATATTCAGTAATCTGCCATACTGAAGAAGAATCTGGCTACATAATGCAACGCGAAAAGGCGAAGCAATCATGTGATAACAGGTACCCTAGACGCATTTTCGCGGCAATTCGCAGATGCAATGCCCGGGCGTTAAATACAACAACAACAATAACAACAACAACAACAACAACAACAAATGTGCAGTAAAAACGTAAACAACAAAAGAAACGGACCAACGAATCCTCTCTGTCCAATGTATGGGCATCCGAGGAGCGGGAGAAAAGCTTCATTCGCAAAGTGCCATCCTTCATTGACAACGATACAAAAGTGTAAAGATCGACAGTTATGCTTGCATCCGGTAATGCATATAGTGCATGCCTAGTCAGACTATAGATCAATCCTGCTCTCGCCTAGATTTGACACCGATGGGTACTACGGTCCTTGATTTCGCACCGTATCCAAACAGCCACTCGAGAAGCTGGATGACAAATACTTGGACAAGAAGGATGAACAACCGTGTCAAGTGGTCCAGCAGACCAAGCTTAGGCTTCTTGCCACGACTATACGTGGAATCCTTGAACTCGAACGGGAGCTTTGCGCCCAAATGTTTCTGGGCGACGTGCAAGCCGCTACTGAAACCATCTTCATGGAAGCCGTACTTTGTCCAGGCACCGGCATAGCTGATACCACGCTTATTTTGGATGTGAGGTAGGAACTTTTGGGCGCGGATAGCTTCCGGCGTATACAAAGGGTGGGAATAGAAGTATCTAGCTTTCGTTAAAGCGGCGCTGGGCCGATGGAGGGGATTCAGTGTGACGAGGACGTCGCCGAATGGGTCTCTCGGAATGTGTTGCAATATGTTCATGTTGTATGTTAAGGACACTTGGTCGATGTTTGCCTTGGAAGGTGAGGACAGAGTGAGGTAGTTCCAGCTGGACCAGGCTTTTCGATTACGTGGCATCAGGGTCAAATCCGAGTGTAAGACGGCCTCGTTCTGTGACGTCTTGAAACATGACAGGACGTCGCGCTCCCGTTGGGTTGCAGAAGCGCCAAGGATGGACAGTGCCTCATCGCCATGAGTGGCGAGAATGACATGGTCAAAAGTATCCGACTTTCCATCTTCGAACTGCAACACGACCCGACCACTATCGTCGTTGTGTAGGCTTGTGACGGGAGTTTTGAGAAATAGGTGATTCGGGGGAAATCCCTTCATCACAGCATCGATATATGATTGTGATCCATCCCGCAAGGTCAGCCAGTCTGGCCTAGCGGCAATCGTGGAAAGCAGATGATGGTTCCATCTGCGTGAAAAACGAACAAACATCGATATTGTTAGTCCAGCTACTGGCAAAGCCACTCGACCCCCGGGATTACTCACAAGAACCGCACCAATGTCAAGACGGGGAACTCAAGACCGCATTTGTCGGGGCTCGTGCTCCACACAGCAGCCGCCATGGGTAGCAGATAGTCATCGCGGAAGGCGTCAGAGTAGCCTTCGCGGGACAAATACTCGCCAATCGTCTCCGCTCTGGCAGCAGCCTGCAAGACACTGTCTGTTTCCTTAAACGGTTGCTCGTCCTCCTCATTCACAAGAAGGTCGAGGGCAAATTGATTGAACCTAATAATATCAAAGATCATCCGCCACATGCGCAGCGAAAATATGTTTCTCTTCTGGCAGAATATCGAGGCCAAGTTGCTGCCTGCCCATTCGAACAAACCTTGGTCTCTGGAGACGCCAAAGGTCATTTCCGTCCGTTCGGCCACCACGTTGATCTTGTTAAGGAAATTGATGAAGTTTGCTGTAGCGAGCCTTTGGTGAGCACAGGGGACCGAGTCCATTCGTGTATTTGCTCAGGGCTTGTTGCAGTGTTGCAGGAAACTCACGATAAGTTGCTGTGTTAAGCACAATAAAGCCTGTATCGACCGCAGTCGAGTATTTGCCGGCGTTCCATCGAACAGTGTTTGTATGGCCGCCGAGACGATCCGCCGCTTCGTACAGGTACACATCGTGGTAGGTCCTATTCAACGCCCATATAGCAGCTATGCCGGAGCAGCCGCTGCCGACGATGGCTACCTTTTTCCTATCCCGGGAGTTAACTTGGCGACTCATCGGGGCGATTTTGTCTCGACGAGGAGCTGGCAAAGCCAAAACTTGTGAGAAATCGTGTTTTCCCACGTCCTGCGCTCAGCCACCTGCTTGCTCGGCCAGCCAGCAGCACTCAGTCTGGCGACTAGGTACTTGGCCGCGATGACGTGCGGCATCATCACTGTCACATGAAAGCGATTGGAAGCACAGGACATGGCGCAACATGGCTGCTGATTCGACGCAAGGCATTTGTACGAAGCTTGTACGCCGAGATTTGGCGCAACAAGTGCTTGAGAGGACATAACGTACACGTGTTGCGGCGTCGACATGGCCAGCGCAATGAATAGGATGCAATGGAGTCGGACGAACGGGCAATTGGCAGATCAGACGCAAAGATAAGGACAAATGCTAAGGTTGTGCAGTTTGTATGTAGTCAAAGAATGTATTCCACGATGGGTGCGGCTCTGGGACAAGTTGTACGCATGACCCGTTTTAGCAGCCGGTCGCGCTTGTAATAGCGTTGTCTACTCCGTAATAAGCAAGGCGACAATGACGTCGCGATCCCAAAGCCCGACAAAGCCCAGCATTACCCGCAAAGCGTCGATTTAAGCGGCTCCAGGTCTGTCTCACATCGACGTCCGTGTCTCCGCGGCAACTACTGGGGTTTGTGGCTGTTTTCAACACATCTCAACACATCGTGAGATCAACACAACCAGCAGCATACTGGATCAATGCCAGACTATCTTCAAATCTTTCCGAAGCAGGGCTATTATCAAAACGTGCGTCCGTCTGGGCACAGGCATCTAACAGCGTCCTCTTCGACATGGTAATGTATGTCGAGCACTCAACGGGATCGGTCGACGGTAGTACGAGTCGCCAATTCTTAAAAGCGCCGTGCAAACGGACTTATGTAAAGTCCATCTGCGTCGATCTGCCCGGTCAATACAACTAGACGCCATTGTGAAAAGATCACGACGCTCAGCCTGTTTTCTTCATTCTCGGGGTGATTCAACTTTCTTTGAAGAAAGAAAAGAAGAAGAACTCGATAGATGCGGGCCGACGAAGCGCAGTTTTGACTGGAACAAGGACGCACAGACCAACAATACAGGGGAGATTTCTCACGTGATGCTGCTGTGGCTGATGCTCCTGGGCGGTGACAAGCCGGAGCAAGGGGCTGTGCCTGTGGCAGTGACAACGGGCAACGGCCCACGGGCTTGCAACTTGCGACCGACGACATCACATAATTACAGCCACGAACGAAACTCATCCGTACTTGAACAGCGCCTGTCCGTAACTCGTCTCTAATTTGCGGCTTCTACGGCTTCATTCAATCTATTGCGTCTCACGTTTCCCGAGTCGCTACATACCCATCCGCCAAAATGTCGAATCCTCTCGATGCCGAGGCTGGTTCTGAGCTGTTCAGCTCCTATGAGGCGGAACTCAAGCTCGTACAGGCAGATCTTACCCAGAAGTTGGACCAAATACCGGAAATGTCAGGAGAATCTCGCAAGAGTGCCGTCGTGCAGGCTGAAAGAGCCTTGGAGGAAGCAGATGAGCTGGTACCTCTTCCTTCTCCTCGCGATAGTGCAATGCCAAACCAAGCTAATCTAGACCTCTATCACTGCAGTTGGACTCGATGCGTCTGGAGAAACAGAACATCCCGACTTCGTCTCGCGCAAAGGTGAACCAACGATTCCGCAACTACGAAGCCGACGTGGATGCCCAGCGTCGAAAGCTGGCGGGTCTTGCCTCTGACCGTGCAGCCCTTTTCGGAACCAGATACACCGATGAGCCGGCTGGCTCCTCTGACGTACATCTTGAGCAACGACAGCAGCTTCTTTCTGGCACCGATCGTCTCGATAGGAGCACGCAGCGATTAAAAGCAAGCCAGGCGCTGGCACACGAAACCGAAGCTATTGGAGCAAGCACTCTGGCCGACCTCAACGTGCAGCGCAGCAGAATCCAGCACACGCACAACACCCTTCTGAACAGCGAGGGTTATGTCGACAGAAGCGTCAAGACCTTGAGGGGCATGGCTCGCAGGTAAGGAAGGCATCAGCATGTGGCTGTATTCAGCTTATAATCGGGATCATAAAGGCGCTGACTATGGTCGTATCAGAATGGCCACAAATCGAATAATTACCATCTCCATCATTACCATCCTGGTGCTATTGATTATCGCAGTCATCTTCAACAAATTCAGTTGAGTTGACGAGCCTTTACTATCCTGGAGTTCCGGTTTGCATTTGGCGAGGGTTTGACTCGACTTTTTCTTTTTCTCTTCTTTATTCGGGTTTCAAGACAGTTGTAAAGACAGGCAAGGTATCTTCGTAAAATACGTACACATATATAAACAGTAAAGCAGTGAGGTTGAAGAACAGCAGGTGTGTGTCTTAACATAGAAGCGGGCATACATAGCTTTCTCTTGTGACCAATAGAGCTGGGAAAACGAAAAGTTGTTCTTTATAGGTCTTGTGCTTCTGCATCACGTCATGATGCGGCGCAAACTGTCCTTGAACATCAGTGATCAAAGAGCACTAGATCGATAAATAATGTGCTTGTAAGTTGTGACCATGGACCCAAAGGTCGAGTCAAACAGCTTCGTGCGCGAGTAGATTCGTGGCTTTCTGCACACACGCTTGATGATATGTATTGCCTTGGGAGTTGTTGTAATGAAACGAGCAGAGCCGCAAATGATCGAAGAGTTGCGAGCGCGTAATTATAGAGTGGCGGCCGTGAATCCTGCATCTCATTGGCTGGTTTCAAGCCCCAGCTTCATAACTGAATATGGGGCCACAGCCGAGAAAAGCCCGTCATGCAGCCGAACCCGGACGGTGCGGAGGAGCTCCATCTCTTTATTAAGGAGCTCTTCGACGAGCACACAAATCTTTCATTGCTCAAACTCTCTCACCTTCCCCCCTCCTCATCATCTGCCTCTTTCGCGCCACCACGCCGCTCCATTACTTCGTCGGCGGTGGCCCGTTCCCCTCCTTGCTTTCATTTTGGCACTGCTAGCCATTGGAATTCCTCTTGCCACCGCATTTATTTGTTATCCAGCTTTGCTGCGTGCTCAGAGTGGCCTCGCCCTCCAGCCGCCATGTCTGAATTTCTTGGGTAGGTTCGAGATACCCACCCACATTATTTAATGAAATCCAAGTCCATGTGTTCTAACCACAGGCCCCAAAGTTCTCGCATCTCTCTCATTTCCAAGAGCGATATCCGGTATGCGCCTTAGTCATTCAATGGCTTAATTGCGTAGTCGGCTAATTCGCAATTCAGCTACGTTGGCACTCTCCATGAAATCAATTCGGATGAGTCAACGGTATCCTTGGAAAATGTCAGGTCTTTCGGCACAGAAGGTCGCAGAGGCAGGCCAGCAGAAGAGATAGCTCCCTCTGACCAGGTATACGAGTACATTGTCTTTCGGGGCAGCGATGTGAAGGATTTGCGAATCGAAGAGCATCCCAGCCTCAAGGAGACAAAAACTCCTGCCATGCCCGATGATCCTGCCATTGTTGGAGTAAGTCATATCCCTACATGCTACAGCATCTTGTCTGTAATTATCACCTTCTATTCCATCATGATGAAATATTGCGGATGTAAATCTATTGTCACCGCGGAAAAGCGCAAAAATAATGTCGAGATTTCCGTTGCCTTCCTTCTGATCATGGAATATTTGTTTTACCTGTTTAGTTGCAGACCTTATGCTTGCAAGCTTGCTTTGAGGACCAATAAACTGACGATCAAAACTGAAGGCTCGAACACGAGATCCTCGTCGGCAGCCCGCCAACCAAAATGGACCTCATGGCCCAGCCGGGTTTCAACCTCCGTACCCCCCTCACAACAACTTCTATGGCGGACCCCCACCTCCTGGTTCCTGGGGTCGTGGCAGCGGTCCTAGCCAAATGCATGGCCCAGGTTTCGCTGGAGTGCCCTACCCTCCCCCGCCTGGGTGGTATCCTCCTGGTCAGGCATTTCCACATGGAGCACCTGGACCTTGGAGTAACCCTCAGTTCCCTCCCGGCCCGGGACGTCCCAGCGGGCCCGGTGGCCCCGCGACTCCTCCAGGACCTGAGGGTCCTCAACGCGGAGGTCCGGCGCAAAGCCCTGGCGCTGATGGCCAACAAGCTCCCAACACGCAGCAGCCAAAGGCACCAGCATCTGCACCCACAGAGGCAAAGCCTCTTGCTCAAGCTGTTCGGCAGCCTGCCGATGCGCCTAAGCCACCTATTGACACTAAACCTTCACCAGAGGAAGTCAAGGCTGCCGCGTCGAATCTGAAGAACGATTCCGAAACGCCGGCAGTTAAGAGCATGAGAAGCAATCGCCCTGCGCCAGCACTCCCGCTTGCTGGATCAGGCGCCAGACCCTTCCAACTTCCGAACACTGGCAAAACTGCTCCTACAGGCCCCAAACCGACATCGGCTGCACCGTCTATAAGCGTCGAAGATGCTACCAGTGCAGCCAGAGCTGCCGTAGCCATCGCAATGTCACAACTAGGGAAAAGCGGAGGCAATGCCATGGATAACCTGACGAGCAAAGTCAACGAGATGCGAGTCAATGCAAGCCAGGGCACATCAAATGGCCGCGGTCGTGGGCGTGGCGGGCGTTCAGGTGGCGCAGCCAAGGTTGAAGTCCCGGACTCTGACTTCGACTTCGCGCGGTCCAATGCGAAGTTCAATAAGGAGGACATTGCCAAGGAGGCTATCGCCAGTGGTGATACCATCGAGTCTCCTGGTGAGCCTGAGAACAATGAGCCGATTGCCGAAACGGCGAGCGGGAATCCGTACAACAAGTCGAGGTCATTTTTCGACAACATCTCCAGTGAGGCAAAAGACAGAGCCGTCAAAAATGGGCAGAGGCCTGGCGGTCGTGAATGGCGAGGAGAGGAACAGCGCAGGAACATGGAGACCTTTGGCCAAGGCAGCGTCGACGGCGGGTATCGAGACCATCGCGGCAGAGGCCGAGGCCGCGGGGGTCGCGGTAGACAGGGATTTAACCGCGGTGGACGCGGGGGCAGTCGTCCCCCGTATCAAGCCGCCGCCGCCGTCAACCGTTAGGTTTGGCATCGAGTCTGGCTGTTGTGCGTTGATCATTATTGGCAGTTCACGGCCCCCTAGGCCGTTGTACTTTTCGATCCTTTAATTGAGGTGCGTCATCTGCCAGCTGGGTCTGACGCGAGAAACGAAGCTCCTTCCCCGCTCTGCTTCATGGACCCATTCTTTTTATCCTTTTATTGTGTTTGGTCTTTGATTATGTAACAACATATTTGGGATCTCTGGCGCTCTGTGGTGCAAGCGACTGGTTCAGGGTTGATGCTGCCTCCTTCAATAAGGCCCAAGAGGTCTGAAAGCGAACAGATGGTAGAAATTGGGAGGCAATGGCTTAGTTGATTTTTGTGATCGAACAACGAACACATGGAGTTTGGATTTACTTTACGCAGCAAGGGATGCGGGCAGGTTTACGTGGATTATGACATATTCAGCATGGCTGGAACGAAGGCAGGCTTTGGTTTTGAATTGCTCGCCGCGGAGGCGGTTTCACTTCGAGACAAGAGAGGAGTTAGGACGCAGCGTGATGAAATGACTTAGAGTTTTTTCGCTGTGGTCGTGAAGAAATTGGGGCCTAATGCTCGCCTCTTGGCTAAACAATGCATACTCTACCAACTCCCATTTGTTGTTACATAAACGAATCATGTCTGCGTGCTATAATCGTGATTGATTAGCGGCGGGATTTCGTAGTGATTTCCGAATTCTGTGACAAGACATCGAATGGAATTTGGTGCATTGGGCTATGTACGTACATATGCATGTATCTATAGACTATGTACGACAGACATGGTGCATAGTTAGATGAGCTGCACTAGATTGTAGGTACCTGGTAGTCTAGTCTGTAGGAGAGGAGCTACATACCTAGATTCGGCTGTCCCCCACCCTGTGCCACGCGTGACGCAGTGCAGTGAGCGGCACTCATCTTTTACCATGTACCGCTCAAAACTCTTGGGCATATGCGAGCTGGAGAAGTTTTGTTCTTTCCACTGACAGCATAGGACATCCAAAGACGAGCCTACCTGCAATGTCCAGCAGACAACTACGCAAGCTTCAGCAGCAAAAAGAACTCGAGAGAGCGCAGCGAGTCGACCAACCTCAACGCGATGCAGACAAGAGTGACGATGTCGAGGAAGCTATACAGACAACCGCCAAGCCTAGGCCAAATCTGTTCGCCGCGCTAGGAGGCGAAGATGACGATGCGGGCGAGCAAGATGATGACGATGACCAAGATGCCGGGCCGTCGCTGACTGCACAAGACGACGAAGCTGAGCCAAGCACCAAGAAGAGCAAGAAGAAGAAAAAGAAGAAGAGCAAGAAAGCCAAATCTGCCACCGCCGCGGCTGACGAGGAAGATGAGATTGATAGAGCAATCAAAGAACTGCAATCGAAATCCAAGTCCGGTGCAGGCAGCCACTCCCATGGACAATCTGGACAGGATGGCTCGTTCGGCCCTCGGAAGCGAATGAACGAGCTTCTTTCCATCGACACACATCACCTTCGGGCTATCAACGAGATGCGAAGCCTTTTCGGTCGAGAAGTGATTGAGTCAGCCAATGCAGAGGAGCAGCACCAGGAGCAAGGAAACAGACGCCGTCAAAGAATGCCACAGGAAGTTGATCTGGAAACTTTTCTTCGCGAGCCGCCCGGCGCGAAGAAATTGCCTGACGTCTCGCTGCGGCGTAATGTATTCATTCAGGGAAGGGAGCACTGGCCGTGCCAATCAGCTGGGGGGTTGACTATGTCGAAGATTGGCGAGTCTTCAGATGGGTTGTCGACGGAATATGCGTATGTGCATGAAAAGGAGTATGATTCTATGCAGGCTTTCTTTTTCGCGTGTGTGCAAATAGGAGATCCGATGCGCATGATACATCTGTTGAAGGGTGCTCGTAAGTATCGCCCCCTTGAAGAGCTGCCTTCCTTCTTTCTGGTTTTGGCTAACGGAAGACTGTGATAGCATATCATGTCTCGACTTTACTGCAGGTCAGTAGCGTTGCGAAGCAGGATCAGAACATGGCACTGTCGGCGGAACTGCTGGAACGAGCTCTCTTCACCTTTGGAAGGGTAGCGACATCTGCGTTCCGGCAGGACATTGAGAGCGGCCGCGCTCGGTTGGACTTTCGACGACCGGAGAATCGCCAATTCTGGCTTGCCGGCTACCAATATCTTCGAAGCCTTATACGCAAGGGAACGTATCGAACGGCCCTTGAATGGGCCAAGTTGTTATTTGCGCTCGACCGCAGTGACCCCTACGCCATCAGGCACTACATTCACGTGCTGGCTCTTCGAGCCTATCAATCAACATGGTTAATTGATTTTTTCCAAGAGATGGATCAGCTTGGCAACTGCCATGGTGATGTTGACAGGTATCCAGGCGATCAATACCTGAGACAGAGCTTGGTCTTGGCCAACTTGCAAGCCAACGACACAGAAGGTGCCCGAGAGCTCCTCAAGAGCGGAATACAATCGCTGCCCTGGCTATACTGCGCTCTGTTCCAAGAGCTGAATCTCGATGCTCCGCCTTCAATCTGGGGAATCAAGCCAGCTACAGACACGGCATCCTTCTGGGTCAAGATGTATACTGACCAAACCAAGGATCTATGGAACAATCCCCAAGCCATCACCCTGCTACAGCAAGTGGCGAAGAGCCAAGAAACCAAACCCGAGGTGTCGTCTCTCGCATCCGAGGATGATGTCGTCGATCTCGGCTCCGCTCGTCTGGCCTACCTCGAAGGCCAGACAACCCTGTTAGCCATTACGCCACGCCATCTCCTCGATAGCCAACCGAACTACGAGTTCGACCCCTTACCGCCGCCTCAGCACGACAACATCTTCACGAGCGAGAGCACCCAGCTCCCCTGGCGAGACAACCAGCCACAGCGGTCGCAGAACCAACTGCCAGACGACCTGCTAGCCCGGATGCAGAACCTTCTAGCCCGGAGGGATGAACGCGTCAGGAGAAGGGCAGCCTCACCCGCAGAAGTGGGCATAATGAACAACATCGGCGGCAACAATAACGAGGACGACGATGAAGAAACGCGAGCCATTCAAGAAGCAGATGATGAGGAACTACAACGCGATATAGAGGCACACATGAACTGGGTCAATGAACCAGGTTTCCTAGGCATGTTGATGCGTTTGCTTGGCGTGGGAGCAGGAGCACAAGGCGCTGAAGACGAAGACGATGGTGAGGACGATGACGCGAATTGGATGAATGTTGATGACGACGAAGAGCATCTCGATCTCGATCTTGACGCTGAAGTTGAAAGTGATGATGAATATGAATATTTTATTGATGGCGATGATGTTCCGCCTGGGGCGTGGCCGGAGGAGTACTGAGTATCTATGTAGTCGGGGCGCAAGTATTTAGCCCGTGAATGAGTGTCTATGTACATAGTGGGGGTGCAAGTATTTAGTCAGTTAGTCAACGTGTAGACAACTGCCGGGAATGAGATGCACGTTGCATTGCACGACAAATCTCTATAGTGGCTTTGCAGTTAGCACTTCGTTCAGTATCATTGTATGTTTATAGGTTGCGTCGCAGTTCGGCCTACTTCCCCATTTGAACATGCCGGCGGCTTCAATCTATACGTACATTCCTAGCTATGTACTCGATGTTATGGACTGGCCTCGGGGCGACTGCGGACGAGCGTCAATAGTAGTATTGATAAAGATACAGAAGAAAGGAGAAGAAGGAGTCCTCTCCACAAGCCGTCCTGCTATGTACATACAACACGCATCTTGTGCGTGGTCACGTGCCATCGCAGGGCACGCTACATCTCAGCCCCACTCTCCAGAAGAGACGAGCCTCAAGCTCGAATCCATCACACTCGATCTTGTTATTGTCTTTTCGTAATATCCACGGAGGTTTCCATACTATTGTTCTTCCAGGGACTCCGACATATCAGTCAGGGACTCAGGAAGGGGTAAGCCGGGTGTTTGTCACACATACGCGTATACATATGTACATGTATGTTTGTTATATACTTTGCATTTGTGCATAAGCTCTATGAGCAGCCTGCTGTATGTTCATGCATCATATGTAGCTGTATATGTATGTATGTAGTTGACAAGGCATTAGTCCGGTTTCATCCCTCTCTGAAACAAGGAACAAAATCCCGGGGGGGGGGGGCGCTACGCCACCATGTTTCGTTGCGTGGCTCACGTTTGAGGGTGCTGTATCATCGAGCGTGTGAAGAACAACGAAGAACAACTGACCCTGGCCCCTGTCACATACCTGACCCTCTCAACCACCTAATCCTCTCGCTGGCCAATCATCTTCGAGACACACTTTGACACGGTCAGGTAAGCGACGCTCGTACAGTGGCAGTGGCATACGCATGCTGAAAACGCCGAAAACATTCACCGTCGCCAAAACGGCAAGAATTAATCTAGACGACTGCCACACCGCAATGTCGCCGACAGTTGCATGATGTGTACATAGTTCAACGCTGGATAATTTACAACCCCTGAATAAAACTTTACATACCGGATCTCTGAAGAAACGCGTG
>SRPP01000169.1:0-46294 GCA_018360055.1 Claviceps monticola
GCTGTTAGGGCTACAGCAGGTTATACAGCCAAATCATAACAGAAGTGGGCGGACGTGGTCCGTGCACCGTTGCCGAGAAAGTTGTGTAAAGGAGAGAGTTGGCTCCGGGGCTGATGAACATTGAAGCCCAAAACAGGGTAGGTAGGCAAGCAGAAGTGTACCGCGCTTCTTGTCTCACGACTTCGGACTCACGAGTCGTCCATGAATCTAGACCTCCATTAAACCTATGGCCTGAAAGCACCCAATCGGCAACTTTCCTACATGACAAAAGTCTGTCACAAGGCTCAGGTTGGCTTACTCTACTTTCACCGGATCGGAAGATACTTCGAAAGCAAACAAGGACTTCCCTTATTGGAATCCAAGCCAAGTCTGGATCCTGAATGGAGTGGCATTTATGCGTACGGATGCAGAGCGTACCCATTATCGAGGCGTTGCGAAGCAAAACGTAACCGAAAGCTGTATAAAACCAGTACCCGAGGACACACTGATCTGGTCGGCTATACCGCCTCCAATATCTATTGGAGAGCTCGAAGATATTGTTCAAGAGATACAAGTTGACCCTGATGCAGATGATGAAATTAACCTTCTCATATCACCACCAATCACAATAATCAAGATTCAAGACGGGTTTTCTACAGCTTCCGGTTACGATTTGCTTCGCAACGCCTCGATATTGGGTACGCTCTGCATCCGTACGCATAAATGCCACTCCAGTCAGGATCCAGACTTGGCTTGGATTCCAATAGGGAAAGTCCTTGTTTGCTCTCGAAGTATCTTCCGATGCGGTGAAAGTAGAGTAAGCCAACCTGAGCCTTGTGACGGACTTTTGTCATGTAGGAAAGTTGCCGATTGGGTGCCTTCAGGCCATAGGTTTGATGAAAGTCTAGATTCATGGACGACTCGTGAGTCGTGAGATGGGAGACAAGGAGCGCGGTACACTTCGGCTTGCCTACCGACCAGGAATCATGATGGTCACACTGCATATAAACAATGACCGGTAGCAATTATGTTCATTCCACCTTGAACGGGGCTAATAGAGGAAGATGAGCGTGGAGATTAAGCCAAAGACTTGGCATCAGCTTTACGAAAATCTCTGTCTGCTATTGCTTCAATCTCTGCAAATTTGTCCAAGTAAAGAGATGATGTTGAGAAGGATTGATAAAGAAGAACAGGAAGAGAAGGAAAGACGAAATTAAAAAAAAAGATGAAAGTGGAATAGAAGATACAAGACGAAGAAGAAGATGACGATGCAGAAAAAATACACGCTCTTGTTCAAAAAAAAAAAAAAAAAAAAAAAAAAAAAAAGCACATCTCGAAGTACACCCTTGAGTTCCTGAGTCTTCTACAAGATACCACGCCTCAACATATCTGTCTGCTTTTCCTCGCAAGCAGTGATAGGCCTGGGTACCAATGTTATTTGTGCACACACAACGCAACAGTCTACTCACCGCCAGAAACCCAGGAGAAGCCTTCCATCAACACGGTTTGATCCCAACGAAGCCTCTAGGGTGAGACGGATACACAACCTCCAGCGAGAAAAGAGCCGTGGATGACTGACAAAGACAGGTATATCGCTTGCTCCAGAAGAGTGAACGTCTGGTAAGAGACAAAAGGGCTTCCACATGCTGCACCCACGTAGGGTTGTACATGTAATCCGCGGAAGTCATGCATGTCAGTCAGTCAGTCATGTTAGCAGAAACCGATACCGCGGAAAGGTCCAGCCAGCCATGCATAGAATGAAGACATTGCATGCGGTGCGGTACGTGCTGCAATGTAGCTCAACAGTAATTTTCACACACTTTTATGCGCATATATGCAGCGTGAATAGTGCGCAATGTAGCGTCGGGAACGGCCGACGGGCCTGATATTGAAGTCGCGATGCGCCTTTGTTGGCGTGGGCATCATTGACTCAAGGTTTCATTCCAGGTACATACCCAGCGTCTATCTACTACCGGCGGATGCATTCCCACGTCACGACCGGCACAGGAAGGTGGCAGCTCAAGTGGTTTTCTGAGCCGCACAGTCTTAGGCATCGGGGTAGATATAAGAGACCCAGTAGCAGCGTTGTGTGCTTCCAGCACAAATGACGCGGTACATGCAAATACATTGCCAGCCATATTTTCAGGACTTCGTGATATGCAGACCAGGTAGATCGACGCATGAATTGAACAAGTTAAGAGGGTTGATGCAGGAACAGACTCTATTGCCATCGTGGCTCGTCCCGCTCTATCGAAGGTGTAGAAATGAAGTTCTCGTCTCCAAAAGGATTTTCGTCATCATTGCCATCGTCATCATCATCGTGCTTGTCGTCGTTAGTTGGAGGAGCATGAGGCCTTCGAGGAGGCACTGCTGGCCTCAGAGGAACTGCTGGCCTAGGAGGTTTCGGCGGCGCAGAAGCATCTGCGCCTTCCGCAGAACCAACATCTTGAGAGCGGCTGCCGACGTGGCCACCTACTTCCCTGTCTTGCTGTGCCTTTTCAGTCATCACTATGTAGCCAATGTGTCAGTACGAAAAAAACACCGACAGATGGGTGGGACAAATGCTGTGAGAGAGAAGCGGAAAAAGACAGCGAGCGGCAAGCTTCTTGCCGGAAAGCTCCAGGAAATCCACATACTTCTATACCTATGCGTCTGCTCAGCCAATTCATCATCCGAGTCACTATCCGCCTCAATAGAACGGTCAAGCTGCTCATACGCCATGAGCGCAAGTACAAGCTTGTCATTAGCAAGCAAAACACGCGCTAACCACTCTTCATTTTCGACCAAATGAATCTAATGACGTCCAGGTTAGTACTTGGGCACGTCCATCGACCCTGAACAAGGCGACAAAAAAAAAAGAAAAGGTGCAAAAATAAAGCACAATCGTGTAGGTCTGTACACTATGTACAGACACATCCCTCGTAAAACTTACGTAGCGCAACAATTTCCTCCGAAGAATTCTACACGTCGTAAAGTGTTGAAACGCAGTCGGATTCTCCGAGACGCGCTCCGCCTCCCGGTTGATAACCTCAAGACAGTCCATCAACGCCGCGGACGTGATGATTGCCTCGGCAGTCAACATGCTCATCTTGTCCTTCTCCTTCTCAAAGTTAAAAGGCTTAGGCTTGTTTCCTCGGGTCTTGTGACCGCTGCCGCTCTTGGACGCTGACGCTGAGGACTTCTTCGTCTTGCCGTCCATGGCCGCGGCCATCCTCGACCAGACGTCCTGGACTTTAGGATTAGGCGCCGGTGCAGGCGCCGGCGCCGCGGATGCTGACGACGACAATGGGGCAGCAGCTTCTTGTCTCTGCGCGAGCACGCGGGCTCGTTCTTCTGCCTCTTCTTCTTCCTCGTCGTCCCCGAACGGATTATTCGTCTCTTGGATGACTTTGGATCTCTCCTGTGTAATGGCCACCTTGCGCTTCGGAAGCTCCCGATGTAGTCGCGCTACTCTCTCCAACCCAGGGGTATTTGCGTACTTGGCCCATTCGTAGAACAGCTCGGCGCACTTGTTTCTTACGGCTTGGTTGGATAAGTCGGACGTGCCGCATACGCGGAGGCGCTCTAGTAAGGGCTCATCTGCGAAGGAGCGCTGGAAGGTAGAACCCGCATTCTGGATGAGCGTGTCGAGTAGGACGAGGGACCTGATCTGGCGATGAACGGTACCGTACTTGAGCTTCTTGCGGATGGCGCGCGCGGCCTCAATCGGGCCAGTCGCCTGTAGCTTTATGACTTCGACGAGGTCCGGGACGCCGCTGAGGTCTTCCAGGGGACAGGATTCGGCCGTGAGATTCTCGATGGTGACGGTGACGGCCGAGTATGGCTTCTTCTGAGGCAGCCATTGTCAGATGGGGTGCTGTACCGGGGAGGGGGGGGTGATATGATATGATGCCACACATGGCGCGTCGTGGCTCCGCACGCGCATCGCAAAAGAAGCTTGCTCGAACTTTAGTATTGCAACTTACCGAATGGAACATGTTGGCAATAGTCGACACAGCTACGAGTCGTAAAGCCTCAGACACCCTCTAGCAACGCCAACCGTACAAAAGGTTGTTAGTCTCCTCCGGGGGCAGAAGGGAGGCCAAGCACCTGTAAAAGCCAAGTCTCCGCACGTCTGCTGAAGCCCTAAGCACTTTTGTGGCGGGAATGAAATCGAGGAGACGAAAAGGCTGACCGGTCTCTTCCTCACAGCAGAAAGGATGAGAATTCGAGATGGGATGATTGTCAGCGGTCGAATCCGGAAATATTGCAGCGGGAACGGCGGCCGGATAGCGGGAGAGCGGGAGAGCGGGAGAGCGGGACGGACGGCGGGGAACTGGGATGTTGTGGTTGTAGCTTGTCACTCGTGAAGCGTGGTCACTGGTGAGGTGGTGAAACGAGGAGTGGTGGTTGTTGAGGACTCAATGAGGAGGGGGTAGGTAGCGCGCGGGTAATGGCAGATTTGAACATCACGACGTCATTTGCCGGCAGCCCTGCACGAGTTCTATGGAGTACCTACAACGCGATGTAGCTGGCATGCGTGTGATGATGAGGGCACTGGCAACGGCCGGGAAAATGGTGTTGCCAGGCTGCATGACGAAATCGTCCGGTTATGGACGCGAACATAACGAATTGCCAGACGATCTACTCCGTTTTCAGGGAACATGATCTAATTACGGAAGATCCGCGCTGTTACATGACAAGTGGGGAATAGAAAAAGAAAATATACATAGCAGGCGCAAAGATGAGCAGAGCAAGACACGATCATGATAGGCGTCTTCTCCCCAATGCAAAGAGTGTAGACCTCCCCAAACACCAAGACGGTAATATAGTAAGGACGCTCAGATTTCAAAAGATCTTTCCCCCCATCAACAACATGTGTATCTCTCTATGCGCTTAGATTGAACGCCCGAAATGCAAAGTCCCCCTCTTTCCTCTCTTCTCTCTCCTCTCTCCTCTCTCTTCTCTCCCCTCACCCCTGTCCGCGCATCCAGATTCCAATGCGAAAAAACAGAACGTCTAAACAAACAGATCTATGCAAATCTATATCAAGCCCCCTTGCCCAGACCCAGTAACACCAAGTTGGCAATATTCATCGTCGTAATGACTGCCCACACCAACATGGCCAGAATAATCAAAATCCACGGGCTCGCCATGTCCACGCCCCCGCGTCCTGCGCCACGTAACAAGCCTTCGTCATCGTCCTCCGACTCGATGTAGTACCTCGCCATGCCCGGCAGGACAGTCATGTACTTGGACCGACTGGTGAAGTAGATGAGGGGCAGCGTGATAAAGGGCAGCACGGTGCTCAGCACAACCTGCGAGGCATTCAGCGCCGCATTGAGACCCGTCCTGCCCACAGCGCCTGCAATAATGATGGAAGGCGTGACACTAATGGAGCGGGTAATGAGGCGGCGCAACCAGGGCTTCAGTTTCCAATTGATGGCGCCTTCGCTGACCATCTGCCCGGCAATGGTGCACACGATTCCGGCAGAGATGCCCGACAGCAGGAGCGCGAGAGCAAAGATGGTGCCTACGGCGGGGGATATGCTCTTCGCGAGGAGGTCATGGATGCCGAAGATGTCAGCCTCAGCAGCCTCCGGGTTCTGGTACAGCGAAGCACCGGCCACGATCAGGATAGCCGAGTTCACAAACAGGGCAAAGGTAAAGAGCGCGAGCGCGAGCTCGATGATGCTGTATTTGAGGGAGTGTTTGATGGCCGCCTGCGAGGGAACGTACTTTGCCTTATCGTTGTATTCGTCCGTCGTCAGCATCGTCGTCGTCGTCATAGTGGACGCAGCGCCCGAGATGGGCGCCACGGGCAACAAGCCGTGATTGGCATCATACTCTCGCAGTCGGGGTTGCACAATCCCCGATCCGAGATACAAGCTATGCGGCATCACCGTCGCTCCGAGAATACCACATGCCTGGTACAGCGCCTCCGCCTCGACGAGCTTGCCGCTGGGGAGGTAGCCCCTGAACATCTCGCCGACACTGCCCTTGATCAGGCTCAGCTGGATGCAGAAGCAGATGACCACGCCCAGGACCAGAAAACAGACAAACGCCTCAAATAGCCGCAATCCTCTCATAGCTCGGTCAGGTCGGTAGAAGAATAGGATGATCATGACGTCTAGGATGGACAGCGCACAGCCTGCCACGAGGGGCAGTTTTGGTATCAGGAGGTTCAGCGCAATGGCCGTGCCAATCACCTCGGCCATGTCGGTCGCGATGATGGCCACCTCGGCGAGCGCGTATAAGAAGTAGTTGAGCCAGCGTGGCAAGAATGCGCGACACGCGGATGCGAGGTCGAGGCCTGTGATGGTACCGAGCTGGATGGCGAGCGATTGGAGTAGAATCGCGAAGAGGTTGCTGAGCAGGACGATAAAGAGCAGTCGGTACTGGTAAGATGCACCGGCCGCGATGTCAGTCGAGTAATTGCCAGGATCGACTATAAAGGAAACAAGAAGTTAGCCAACCAGGCCCGTCAGAGGGATTCTGAGTTCGTGATCGAAGTAATGAAAAGGCGTGTGCCGCGAGACATCTTACTATACGCAACTGAGATCATGAACCCGGGCCCGACAAACTGGCCAAACGTCCAACACGCATGCTTCATTCTCTCCAGAGTGGTCTTGCCAGCCACACTGGGCGGTCTCGATTCGATGGGTTCAGCATTATCCTCCACCACAGTCTGAACCTTGGCGCCAGTCGCCGCGCTCGATTGTTGTTGTTGCTGTCGTTCTTGCGGTTGTTGCGACTTTCGCGGAGAATCGCAAACCTCTGGTCTCTCCATCGCAGCAGTCTGGCGAGAGAAAGCCCTCTCTCCAGATGTTCCGCCGATCGGTCACTCCAAGTCAGTGCTTCTCGCGCTCCCGAGCGCAGCACGGACGGCCGCCCAGAAACTTGAAGCGCAGTTTGTATAAAGAGAACTTTACAATCTGCGTGCCTGGAACGCGCACGTGAATTTCTACACAGCCCAAGCCAACGTTCATCAAGGATCGACTTTTCATCCCCGTGCTCCACCCAGACTCTGAAGCTGTTGTCGCAAAACCCGTCTCGTGGGGAACAGAGAACGGAGGATGAAACTTCACGCCAAGAACCGTGGTTTCAAGAGAAGGGTCTCCGACAGTTTTTGCAAGCAACGAACGGCGTCGTCAAAAGCGGATGAACAAGGTAGATATGTGTGTATCCCGATTCCCGAGGCAAGATCCAGCACAGCCAAGAACTCGGGAAGCCCCCTGTGGCGGGGTGGTACCTACGAGGCTATGAGACTCGAGAGGTGGCCGAAATCGGATGAAATCGGCCCGCACGGCCAGGGCACAGGATCTTTTGCCACCTACACATCTACATACGTGGTATGTACATATGTACATATGTACCTATTCCCATCGACAAAGTCGTGAGTCGTGAGTCGTGAGTCGTGACGAGGAAACGCGGGTTGGGCGCTGAATTCCCATCGAGCATATTTCCAAAAGACAACGTGGCCGTCAGCATGATCCATCCCGGTAGCCAAGTTTCCGCCCAATTGTGTGTATGTATGTGTGTGTTTGTGTTTTGTTAAATTTTCGGGCGAAGTCCAATCCATACTTTTCTGACACGTTGATGTCGCCAGTGTGTAACGCTTTAGCTTCTCACGAAATATGCTTCTCGCGGTTCTTGCCGTTTTAGCCGCAACCATGTTGAAAGGCCCGCTCAGAATCAAAACTGCGCCAAAAGAAAACCCCAGTTCCTTCCACACAAGTCCCCCATTTGTGTTATCCTGCCTTTCCATATATACTTGTGTAGCCCCCATTTGCATCATGTTCGGAGAGACACCTGCTTCACCTGCTCAGCTACCAGGTCTCCAATCCTCGGGCGCAAGCACTTCCCCCGCTCAATTGATCTTCTTGCCTGACTTTGCGCCAGCTCTCTCGCGCTCGCGCTTGGCGTATATACCGGCAGTAAAAGGGTCTTCATAACGCAGAGCGATTACATAGATGAGGTAGACCCAAGCGGTAACTAAGATACCGGCTGGTTTGCCAAGGAGCAGAGCCGTTCCCAAGAAGCTCATGGTCGAGCCCAAGTACATGGGACAGGCCGTCACGTTGAAAGGAAAGCCCGTCACCATCTCATCCAGCAAGTAGCCAAAGTAGTCACCGAGAAAAGTCCCCCTGATACCCAATCTCCATGTCGACGAGATCACAAGAGTGTTCCCTGCAGCGAGGAGCGTATAAGCCGCAGCCTGTGAATACACAGTCAGAAGCAACGGATGCGACGGCTGCTCTGACAAAGCAACCTTGTACAGCCAGTCACGCAAGAGGCCGAGGGAGAAGATGGCAGCAGCGAGGGCATAATTCGCTGTCTTGGAATCACCACCAAACAATTTTGTGAGGACTTTGTTGTGATACTCTACAGAAGAGTCTCGGGGGTCAGCCTGATATTAGGGTTCTCATCATCGCAGAGAGAACCAAGCACACAGTGTAATTGGGGGATAATTCTCCGGAACCAAGGGTGGAAAAGGGGCTTCAATTGCGGTGCGGGTGCGAACCTTGTCGAGCAACGATGCTGCATCATGCGAAAGCCAATCCCGTTAGCCGGCTATTACCTCGTCACGTACACGGTACATTTGGGAGAAGACGGCCAGAGGGATAGCCCATTGTCGAGGCGTCGCGCGTGGAACATGTAGACTCACTTCCAGAACAATGGATTGAAGGCAACAGATGCTCCAGATACTATAGATCACACAAAATCCAAAGCGACAATTAGTCACGGGACCATTTAGGCTTTTTCGGAGGCACACAAGTTATAACATCACCCGCTGGGATCTTTGTACATGTTGGAGGCATAGCAGCCACATAGCTTACTTACCAATCAAGCTCTTCTTGTCGAAATCGACATAGTTGACGAGATCCCGCAGTAGGTACGCCATGGCGAATAGTTCAGACTGCCGAATGAAGCAGGGACGGGATGGCAGCAACCGAAAATAGAACTAAGAGTACTCAATGGTAGATGAGATGTCCAACCGTGCGATTGTCGTCCGATATGTAGCTAGCTGGCTGAACCCGGCGTGGTGGAGGCAGGAAGGTGAGCTAGAGCAAGAGGAAAGTCGAGATTGTAGAGACGGCGGCTCGATACCTATGTACTCGGGTTAAGGTACATATGTACTCGCTTAGCCCGATTTGCTGGCCAGAACTTGCTGGGTTAATTATGCCGGAGACCACACCTCACGTCATTTCGTACTCCGTACATTACGTACCTCTCCGTAGCAAATCCGCAAATCACAACAAGCTCGACCACAAGCAGTGTCGAAGCCGCAGTCTCGGGGCAACTTCATTTTTGCCGAAAGTACAACGTAAAGTAGGCTGTCTTGACGCACTCGCGTCTACAACAACGCATCCCTTTCGTCCTTTGAAACATTGAAGCCTTCACATCCGCGGCCTAGCGACTCCGTAATCACACTCAAGCCATAATCAACAAAGCCCCCCCCCCTAAAACAGCTCACCACTTTCAGGGAAGAAAGAAAACGAGTATGAACGAGTTGACATTTGAGTCTGCTTCATCAGCGCGACTCATATTTTTGCTCATTGGTATCATTATACGAAAGAAAAAAAAACAGTCTATCTGTGCTTGCTTGCTCGAGCCGCTTTGCGCTGGTTGCAAAAAACAAAGCCGTCTCAATTCCGGCGAGCCCGAGTCTTTTTCCCTGTTGGTATCGTGTTGTCTTCCTCCTCCTCATCGTGGCCCTTTTTCAGATCCTCTGTCAACCCCCACTCCTCCTTGTCGTACCAGTCCTCGCCATCCGACATGTCTCTGTTGGCTCCGCAGTGAGCTTCTGCTTTGGCCCAGTGTAAGACGTTGCTTCGGAGCCTGTGTGCTCGGAGTAAGCCATGGTGTAGCCGACTTGCGCCCCGGCAGACTTCTTCTTGTTTCTGGACGTAGAGTGCCAATAGACGTCTTATGTCGTCGGCTTCATTTTCCGGAAGGCCCATGTTTCTGTCTGGTCTGGCCCCCGGGGGTGCAACAAATAAAGGGTGGAGACACGATTCCTCTGCTGATTTCGGGGCGGCTCCTATTGTGGACTGTACTGCCTGTGAGCCTTGACCCATGGATGTTGCAAAGTGTGGTTTTTGCTGAGATGATGTGGTCCTATTGTCGGCGCTTGCCTTCCCAGTGTAGTCCAATCGCTCTTGTGGGACGTCGTCATTTTTCTCTCCATTCTCTGGCCACTGCTTGCTTTGTGTCTCTCTGCCGTGACTCCTTGCGTCATCTTGTGTATCGGGAGCGTTCGTCATGGATGCGTCACCATCAGCTGCTGCATCTACGGGAGGCAATTGATGCTCCGAGCTCGGCGCACTATCACCAAGGTCTCTGGAGGCACCATTGATGACAGCCGCGCGTGATCCTGTCGCAGCATCATCACCCGAAAGACCCTGTAGAAAGCGAGCGACGTGCTGGTCTGAATACAGATTAACATCGTTGGCGCCCACTATCGTCTCGCACGGCACCCAAACACAGTCTCCACATAATGAGGTCAACAAGCGCCTGACTTGCCACAGAGATTGATTTTCTTTGTGCATGATTTTGCAGCTTTGTGTGATGAGCTCGGTCAGGGTCTTCGAGGTAAACGGTTTGGAGAGTGTCGGATGTTGTGGTAAATCGCTCGCGGACGTGAGAGGTGCCAAGACATCTGCAGAAAGGTCAGACGCGGCGCGTTATTGTCATTCATGGGGCAAATCACTTACGTTCGAGATGGATGTTGCCATATGGGTTGAGATCAGCGGCGGCCAGTTCGGCGTCCCCGATTCGATCAGCGTCGTCGTCACTGCTAACCTCGTAGCCTTCGTCGTCGATGAGCGGAGGATTTCGGTATACTATGCTTCGTCGTACGCCGGCGTATTCCACAGTCTGAAGCTCCACACGCAATCGGTCAGATCAAAGCTGGTTTCAAAGTTGGCCGGAGGATTAAAGTGGTAGCGACCATCATTGACAAGTCTCGTACCTGTTTGTAAGCGCTCGAGCTGGCTGTTGATGCTAATTGTCCCTTGTGTGCAAATCGTGCCCTCTTCTGGAGCTTGTGGCCACGATTCGTGAAGCTGTCGATCTCCGAGTCAGAGTCGGATTCTGCCATGACGGGGAGGGTTAGCGACGATTTGTGTCCGAGAGCTTGGTCGGCGAAGTGAAGGAAGGCGGCTTACCGTAGGCTTTCCTCCTGAACGCTTTCTTCATGCCGGCTATTGTCTCGGCAAAAAGAACTTGTTGCGTCGCCATTGCTGGGCTGTCGAGGAATCAGTCGTTGGCGAGCTCGCCAATTCCGCCGCGAAGGAGGCGTAGTGTTGTGCTCTGAGGCCTTCCTGAGAGGAATCTGAGTTGACGCGAGGCAGGCGGTGTCGTCTAGACAGCGAGTATGGCGGAGATTGCTATGAGCGTGCTTCTTGGGGAATTCGATGTGTTGCGGGGGAATGGGGAAGGAAAATTGTCGTGTGACCGGGAGAAGCGAGGGGAATTGGGAACTGCATGTGCCGCGCCAGGCGCACCACCATGGCAGTGACCAGCAGCGATAAGCAAGCAACATTTTGCACCAGACCAGATTTGCGACGCGCAGATGCTAAGCGGCAATATCGTGACCGCCTTCCTGGTTTAGTGCAGTCCATTTCTTTTGATAAGATGGCCAATCAAGTCAACATCACGATTGCCGCCCCCCCGCCCATGATGACGGGGCCGACGTTAAGCGCGCGCCCGAAGCAGCGACTTCAATCGAAGTATACTAATCTTGAGCTGCCCGGATCTCAGCTCCAGCGATTGCCACCATAGAGGAAAAGGGTTTTCAATGCCTCCCTGGGATACAATAATCTCTTCTGATGTCTGCAGTTTTTCCATGAGCTAGAACAGCCAGTCACGTCCAGCACAACCAAAAACACACCACACCTGGCGAGAAATCCGCAATCTGAGCAGTATCGGCCTTCACTCGCGTGCCTACCCAAGAGACATGAATTTCATCACTCAATAACAATGCTTATAATAGAGATGGCAGCTGATATAAAGATGGCAGTTACACGAGGTTTGAACGAGGAATTACGACCGACAGCTGGACAACCATTAGCATTAGACGCATCACGCGCAGGAACAGTGCATTTGATAGCGTACATGTCTGGCGAGTTTGTGATTTCTTCAAACGACTGTAGTATATCGAAGCCCATTGCCACCAAGGGCTCGTACGCGTCGCCCATGACCTACAACAGCTCGTCAGCATCGCCAAATTCACACGAAAGATCTTGGGACCTACCCAGCTCAGTACAGCCATGGAGCATTTCTGGTTCTTGCTTTGACGGATACCCATGAGAGCTAGTCCTTGTAAAATTAGGGTCGCTTGAGGCGAGGACGCTACAATCGGCGCAATTATACCGCCGACATCTCCATGGTCCGATAGTAGAGACGGTATACACGTAGCCAAGGCGCTGGCCCGGCGGCAAATAATGACAGTTCCAACGAGACTGCCAAACGGATCCTTGGCTCGCACAACTCCACATGTGTTGCTTTCTGAAAGGGCGCGTGTATACAGCTCGTGAACCTCTGGGTTGGCATTTGCGCGAACGTGATGTGACACACACTCCTCATTCTCCAGACCGTGAATCAGATCAAAACTGATACTGATTGTTTGGAGGCGTTGAAGAAGCCCATCAGGGGAAGTCCAATTAGGCAGGTCGTTAATGATCATGTTGGTCAAGCGACGTGGGAATTGCGTGTCCCAGCCGCTGCTAGAAAACCACTCTTTGACCGTGTTGGCCTCAATATCCAGGGGTACGCCCAGGAACACTCCAGGAAAACACATCCCGATTTTGACTTTCTCGAGTCCTCTCTGCTCTCCGATACTTTTCAACGCTCGTTTGTGAAGCGATCGCCCAATAGAGACATTACGTTTACTAGGCTCGACAAGTAATGCACCTATGATGCCATGACCACCGACAAAGTAGGTAGAAACAAACCCGTACAGTGCTCCTGTACTGCTGTTTCTCACGACAAAGTGGTTTTCCTTAATATCCGGGCTGTAAAGCTCGAATGATGCCGCACTCGTTGACTTGAGAAAATGAAGATCTGGAGCACTGGCTCGATGTACTCTCTTGAGCAAGTCATCCAGACCAGCAAAGTCTCTGGTTCGGTCGTACTCCTCTACAAGCCAGTGTTGTCTTGACTTGAGCACCTTCTTGCTCTTGCGCACCGTTCCGGGCATGCTCCCCTTGGGAACGATCTCACCCACCAGTACCCGGACCAATGCAGACAGGGCAGTTTCTGTAAAATCAAACGTGCAGATGTAGGTTCCTATAGATTTATCCATTGCGAAGTCGTATGGGGAGCTCACAGCGACGACAATTAGATGTTTCTTATTTCCCTTACTTCGGTGCATGGAGCACATCATGTCGACGTGCTTGGTGAAGCCGGCTTGGTACATGTTTCGATTGGCGTCTGCTGTGATGATGATAATACATGAAGCTCTATGTATGAGGTTTTCGTGGACTAGTTGCTCGTCAGCAGATGGATCTCGAAAGGCATCTTGGAGTTGAACTTCAGACTTCCAATCGTACCTGGTCTCACACCATTTGCCGTATAACTTGTGTGAAGAAGCTTCTCGTTGCGCAATCGAGCCAAGTTTCTCCCAAATTGGCGAAATACACCCTCACCACTCATTATTGAACTCCTTTCGCGTTCTTTATGTGCCCAGTCGTCGTGCTTCGTGACAGACTTTGGCCCGTTCTTTCTAGATTCTGTTAGGCTCCGGGTCATGGCAGAGGCGGGAAGCGGTTTGACGAGCGGTGTGAGTAGTAGTAGCTCTTCACCAGGATGCATGGAGTTGGAGAGAGGTAAAAGCTTCTCTTTGTCGCGAACAACAGTGATGGACTCGTCATAAGCCTGTCGGGAGAGTGAAAGGTGAGACAAATGAATCTGAGACAAAAGGGAAACGCCTGGAGGATTGAGCGCCCTCGCCCAGGATGTACTAGACCCCTTGAGGTGTAGAATGCGTCGTAGCGATGTGAAAATCCTCTGTTTCGTGATAATTCCATTATCGTAGCCAAGCTTTAAGCCTTTGATAGCCTCAAGCTGAACATCGTAGGCACGGCAAAGGAGGACCAGATCGCACCCTGCTTCAACGGCCATGACCACTCCATTCTGCACGCCCAGATCATGACTGAGGGCCTCCATTTCTAGACATTCAGAAATGGCAACTCCAGTGAATCCAAGCTCGTCGCGCAGTAAATCTTCGACGACCTGGTCAGAGAGACAGGCATGACTCACATTCATGGATGCGTTGGAGATGCCACAGCCGCCGATAAACATGGCGTCCAGCTTTCCTGACGCAATTGCATTCCGAAAGGGAACGAGTGCGCTTAGACTCAATTCCTCTAGAGTCTGTGTGATGATAGGGACATCAAGATTAGAGCCCTGGAAATCTAGATTACCGTACGATGGGAAATGTTTTCCGGCAGTGGCCAATCCAGCGTCTCGGACACCGTTAAGAGCAGCAAGACCATATTGGGAAACTTCCTGAGGGTCATCTCCAGTAGCACGAACACCAAGCGGCTGGGGCTTTGTATTGTTGAGAACATCTAAAACGGGCCCAAGCATTAGATTCACACCGCATGCGGAGATCTCGGTTGCGGTCGCCTTCGAGATCTCATAAGCCAGTTCAACACGTCCCGTGGCTGCGACACCCATAGCACTAGGAAATTGGCAGACGTAGTCCTCATCGAACAAACTGTTGACGCCGCCATTTTCTTGGTCTAAAGCAATGAGCAGTGGGTGAGGATGACCAGAGTTCTTGGCAATGATCTGCAACTCTTGGACAAGTTGAGCTGTTTCTTGGGCAGCTAATCCATTGAAGTCAGCTCATCTAACTCATCTTCCCTTTTCTCGGGATGAAGCTGAGCAGGTCGACACGACATGACACCATGCTTCGAAGAAAACTCATTTATACGCGCCGCATATTGCAGAGCAGCTCTCGGACCTGATGAGTCGAGGCCGGAGTACACCAACATTTCAAATTCTTTGCCGTGAGAATAATAGAACCGAGGTGATTGTCCTCGATCAGACTCTTGATCTGGGGGGTTACTTGCGTGCCATCCCAGCCCATGATCATCATCTGACCGATCGCCCTGCTCCAATACAGCGGACAGCGTGTACGTCAGCGTCTATTCCGCGAGAGAATGCACAGGAATACAGCGTAGAGACTATGTACATGAAACCACCACCCGAGGCCATCGCAAAGTGACATGTGTACTTGCATTTCACCAGATAAGAGGGGAGTCATACCAATCGAGGTTATGCCATAGTGGGTCCAAGTCGCCAGTCTCAGAAGTGGCAGCCATTGTGGTTCGAATAAGATGGACGGCAGGTAATCTACTTTGCTGCGGCCATAGTGACAGTACGACTTGCGGTGCACTCGGAAGTTGAGGTCAAAGTTAGACCCTCGCGATGGCCGGCGCTGAGTTACAAGTCTGGTTGACTGTGTACATAGTTAGAGGAAGCAGAGTGTTGGTGTCTTGGCGTGAGATGATGGACGCCGTCGTCACTGGTCACTCACTGGGTCAGGCAATAATCCGCCCCTTCCTTTCCGTTCCCTGCCGCCGCAGGTGGGGCTGACTCAGACGTTCGTAAGCTAAGTTTCCAGAGTCAACGTTACATGGACCGAATAAAAAGTCCATTCCTGTCGAGACGTCTGACCCCGTCTGACCCCGTCTGACCCCGTCTGACCCCGTCTTCTCTCACGTCGCACAGGTTTCATAGGTTTCATAGACAGCCACGGCCTAGGCATTGCATGGCACCGTGGCAATGGTGATGGCGGAGTTATGATCCTTTAGTTCGTTCTTTCTGCACTTCGCGGCCGCCTTGCAATATGACGTCTTTTCGCGGCGCCGAAACCGGGCGTGTGTTCATCTGCTCTTGGCGGAGATGCCAGACTGGTAACCACTAGTCTAGGTAGGGATGGCCAATAGCGGCAGGATTTCGCTATGCCGAGCAGATATGATAGAAAATGTCACGCAGATACGATGCCGCTGGAACCAGATCATACCGATAGTCTGAGATCTTCTCCTCTACTCTAATCATCAGCAGTATTCCTACCTTCCTTAAGTCATCACTGTCGTCACTCTTGCTTTGTCTTCGCCGCTGAGTTCCGCCTTGCACCAGCCTTCGAAAAGAATTGCTCGACCACTTGACATCCGCAAATCGACTCGTACAGTTCGACATAGTCATGCCTATCGCGCTTTCCCCCAAGCATCATTCCAGGGCCAACAAGGGCCTGATCAAGTTCACCAACTGCCGCCTGGTCAAGGGTGATAGGTTGGTCCCCGAAGACCTCTGGGTCAGCTCCGTTACTGGCACCATCATCAATAGCCAGGTCAGTTTCTTTGACGAATTAGTTCTACCAGATGAAACTGTCGACCTTGGCGGACGAATCGTCTCGCCAGGAATGATTGAGTGCCAGCTCAACGGAGCGTTCGGCTTCAATTTTTCCACTCTTCTCGACGACATGTCCCGATATGGCAAAAAAGTCCGCGAGATTAACAGGTTGCTTGTACAAACGGGCGTTACATCGTACCTCCCCACCATTACCAGCCAGCGACCAGAGTTGTACCAGAAGGTGAATATGGAGGTCTCCCCTATTGAAGCCGTTGCTCACTGGGTGCAGACCTGCATGCGTCTCTGATGCACCTTATTGCTGACAGCAACCATACACATAGGCGCTGCCATTCCTCGGGCCTTCAGGGCGAAACCGAGATTCTCAGGACGGCGCCGAGTCGCTTGGTGCTCATTGCGAGGGGCCATTTCTGAACCCAACCAAAAATGGAGTCCACGATGTCGATGTGATGCTTGAAGCTCGGCGGTTTGCCGACATTGAGGCATGCTACGGTGTCGAGAACTTGCATTCATGGCGCGAGGGCGAAGCGACACGCGTCAAAATGGTCACAGCGGCACCGGAGCGCGGACAAATGATGAAGTTGATCCCGGAGCTGGCTTCGCGTGGGATCATTTACTCGATTGGCCACTCCGAAGCAACATACGAGGAGGCATCCGAGGCTATTAGCCAAGGCGCGTCCATGATTACACATTTGTTCAATGCCATGCGGCCTCTGCATCATCGGAATCCCGGCGTTTTCGGGGTGCTGGGCAAGGCCGAGACCTTGACACGACCCTATTTTGGTGTCATCTCTGATGGCATTCACTTGCACCCAACCACAGTCAAGATCGCCTTCAACGCCCATCCTGATGGGTTCATTCTCGTCACAGACGCTATGCATCTCGCCGGTCTGCCAGACGGAACGTACCCCTGGATGAACGGTGGGCAGATGTGTAACATTGTCAAGAAAGGATCGAAACTGTTATTGGAGAACTCGGACGTTATCGCTGGGAGGTAAGAAGTCCTCGAGAATGCGAGCCGACAAGGCATCACCTCCAATATTGGCACAAGAATTTGGACTCGACCTACGGGCCAAGTTTCTCCTCCATTCTGTCATATAACGGGACTACAAGCTCAAAGGCTAACAGCAGTATGTTGAAGTTCCATCACACTGATCGAATGTGTTAACAACTTCCTGCGATGGTCCGGCGCAAGCATTCCACAAGCTCTCAAGTCTGTGACATCAACTCCCGCAGCTATGTTGGGCGTTCAAAGCAGCAAAGGAATCCTAGAGGCCGGGGCTGACGCCGATCTTGTCATCTTTTCAGAAGACAAGTCCGCGACGGGCTCCGCGTCTCAACTCGTGCTGGAAGAAGTCTGGAAATTCGGCAGCAGAGTTTTCAGCACGGGTATTGCCGAGGCGAACTCCTGTAAGTGAGTATGAAATGGGGTGAGGCGGAACGAGTCCCTTGGATTACAGAGGAGAGTCCCACCCTGCATGATTCTCTCCGCAACAAGCATCATCATGAAGACACGAAAGGGTTGTATGATGAAAGAAATAGATAGATGCATATTTTTTTGCTAGAACATCGGCGCTGTTCATACTCCGTATACTGTAGATGGTATGTAGCATGACCTATATTAGTTGCACACAAGCCACCAAATAGACCGGCAAAACTATACGTGCTTCCAACATTCGCTTTTACGCAAGCTTCATACTTTCTTGTCGCCGTGGTAGTCTCAGAAGAACATTCCCTTTGCATCGAAACGTTGCCGGATTACATATGTATGAGTTGCGGTTCTATCAGTGCCCCATTGGAGTAGGACTAGGTAAGTGGACGTCGCCGCGATTTCTGCTCATCATGCAACCATGCGTTGCATACATATGTACGTTGGTTTCACCTTGTTGTGCAAAACCTGCGGCACAGGGCATGAGGTTACATTAAGCTGCAACATATGTCTCTGTTTCGAGGCATGATGTGACTCTAGCACATAAAGAGGCGTTTTGGAGCGCGGATCAACGCATGCTGTGATTTTCCGAATTTGGAGATCTGCACACATTGTAGCTCAGTGCGAGGCCAGTTTGAGAAAGGAATCAAGATGGAGCTCTGGAAGACTGGTGGGCTCTTGATCAAAAATTGGCAAATCGTAGGGAACGGCTTGGCAGGCTACAGCACATGAAGATGTTCTGTTCAATGGTCGAAAAAATGAAATATATAAGCGATGTCACAGTGCTCCGCATCCGCGGCTAAAAGTCTGGGGAGGTGGGGCGCTCGTGGGGGTTCCGCAGGATACTCCACTTGCGCCCCGTCCTCGCGGCATCCACAACGCCCGCCGCACCTATGAGATATCAGTGACGAAAAACGGAGGCATCAGATCGTAATGGGGCACATAACGCCTGTCCGCTTCTTATCGACCCAGCGGAAACAGGAGAACGTCGTTCTGGTTCGCGTGCCGCGTCAACGCACCAGTGACACTCGTCAGTGCCAAGTTACAGCGACCAGCGTGTTTATCAGCGACGGACAAATTGACTCGAAGCATCATCAGATGCCTCTCAGCAGGTGTCGTAGGTGTCCCCCATTCGCCGGTCATCATCATACTGTATAACGCCCCGCGCTGCGACCCGGCAGCACAGTGCAGTACCCCGTCGTCGGTGACTCTCGAGTCTCCTGGCACAGGTACAAAGTCACATTTCTTTTGCCTCCGACATCAGCTTATCCCGTTGAACGGTGAAGCTGGCCAGTTCCCAATCGTCCGACATCTCACGCCCCTTGGTTCTTTCTCCGGCATCCGACGAGTATATTCTACCGGACCAGTGGAATCCTGCCAGGGTTTCGTACTTCCAACTGAACCCGTACTGCGACGAGCCGCCTGCATCACGTTCACATTCAAATATCACCCTTTGTCCAACGTGCACAACAGTCAGTCTGTCGATCGCGGCACTGATGGCGGGCGAACCATGCCATGGCTACGTTTACCTCTGTGCCGGCTGCCACTACGATGGTGGACTTGAGTCATGCTGCACTTGCCCAGTCTATACCCATGGGCGCCTTTGATCAAGACTTTAACTTTGATGAAGCTTATTTGTTAGTAGCCCGTTCCTGTCTCCTGTCCCTTGATCGATCACTCAAACCCGGTCCTCGGAAATATCATTCTCGTCCGCATCATGACGCATCAATAGGGTTATCTGACCAGATTACAGTGATGGCACGCCCATTCCACCTCTCCCTTTTACGCCCACGTTTGACTTTGAGCCTTTCGCCACCACATTCGACGATCCGTTTGCGTACTCGGCGCGGGCTCTCGAACCGGCACCGAAACCAGATGCCCTCGACGAAGAATCCTCGCCTCAAGAGCTGGACAACAAGCTCCTCGGATTCTCAGATCCCATACCAAACGCCACAATTGTAGACGATGCTGGCAAAATCGCCGACGTTAATATGACCGCCGAGCTGTATGGCATGTTCTTTGTTGCGGAGGATGTGTTTTCTGGCGACTCCACAGGCCGACCCCTCGAACTGACGTGTTATCGACGCAACCTCTGGCAATGTTCCGGGCAAATCACCCTCCCAAAGAACATTGCCGACTTGAAAGACGAGCAGGGCCATCAAGTTACCGTGGACGCTCTGTCGGCGTCTATCACAGCCGTCGAGTCCATAGAGGGCAAGCCGACAGAAATCATCAATATCCCCTGGAAAAGCTCGAATCCGCAGACCGGCCCTGGTGAGGACGCAAAGGTGGCCGGTGAACCGCCGAAAATACCTCTCGAATTCAGTACGGCGCAAGAGGCTGATGACATCCGGCTCACTCTGCCCGTGTCCTGGAAGAGACTGCAGTTCAAGCACGCCACGGCCAATAATGGGCGGCGAAAGGGTCTACAGCAGCACTACGTTGTGCATATGAACCTCATGGCCAAGTCCAAGAGCAGCAACGACACGATCAAAATCGCGCACATCCAATCAGGGCCAGTCATCGTTCGTGGCCGCAGTCCTCGCAACTTTGACGGCAGAAACGACGTGCCTCTCATCGGCGAAAGGCGGACGGAAAAGAAGAATGCGGCAGGCTCGGAAAGTGCTACGGTGAAGATGGAGCGCGAGAATCTGCAGGTGACTCTGCAGAGATTCCAGTCCTCTAGTAGCAGCGTTGGCGTGAGTGAAAGCATACAACGACACCAGTGCGCGAGAGTCGACGTGTAGGGCACGCAGGGGGCTAACGAATCAACCTAAACAGATGACTCCAACCGAATGGTTTACGCACAGCCAGAAGCAGCAGCAGCCACCTCAATCCATGAGCCAAAGTCCTCATACGGTGAAGAAAAGGGTTCTTTCGACGACCGTGAATCGATCTTCCGTGCCTATTTGGCCAACCGACGGGAAGAGCATGATGACCAGCGGAAGCCAGAGTCACCGAGGGCCATTTTCCCGCCCGAACACCGCGGTGCCCATCAGCCTTTCTCTCTCCGAGGACGAAATAAGCCCGGCTCGAGCTGCCTCCGAGCTGCAAAGTCCCTTGATGGGGAAAATACTTTCCGTTATTGGGCCAAGTAGCCCTGTGGACGATCCGGATCCGCTATACGAATATTTTCCGGTCACTGATTGGTGAGTTGTATTGCACCTGCCTGTTGCAGAAGCTTTCTCTTCTTCATTTCTGTCTTCATTCTTATCATTAACGTCCTTGGTAGGATGCCTCCCATCGATGCGGTATACAGGCCGCACGCGGTCCATCATACCATTGTGCCGCCTGAAGTCAAGGCCCAGCAGGGGGGGAGCAGAGCGAAGAGATATTTTACAGCTGAGTGAGAAGGGGACGGGAACGCTGGATATGCAGTCTTTGCGGACTTATTGTTGTCGATCGACATCGAGCCTGATAGTAGCCATCTTCATTCCTCCGAGGTGAGAGTGACAATCGGATCGTTCCAAAAAAACAAAAATCTTAGGCGCCGTGATTCTATATTACGGTACGCTCAAACTGTGATACACATCACAGTCTACAGACTTGTACATGTTTTTCCTACCGCATGTGACGACTTACGTGAACACACGGTAATGAAGCAGCCGGGCAGTGACTCCCACTCGATTCTTGACTGCAAGCCCATGCATGATACGTTACGATACGGTCACGGCGCGCAGGGTCGGGGTCGCAAAAGCAAAAAAATGAAACGAAATAAAGTTACCAAACAACGGACTGAACGATCTTCCGAGAATATCGATAGGTACTCTCAAGGGAGACTTGAGAAGTAACTTGAAACAAAGCAGCACCGTCATGGCCGGTATCCCCCCTTATAATCCGCCCGAAGATTGTGTAGAGCGACAACAACAACAACAACAACAACAACAACAACAACAACAGAAATCCCAACGCGCAGTTGGAAAGTGCTCAGTAACAGTAACAGTAACAAACAGCAACAGTAACAGTAACATTCGCTCACTTCCTGCATCTGTCATCAACCTGCACCATGAAACCGCACCAGCCCGTCTCACCAGTGACCAGCGTAAAACTACATACCTACCTACCTAGGTACCCCGTCGGACGGCGGACCACCCCAAGGAAGTATGCCCGTCCCGTGTCTGGGGTGCATAGCATATATACATCTGTATGTAGTTACATACAACGGAATAACTGCCGGATGTGCATTTGCATCGCATATGCACGTAAGATGCCGTTCTAATTATAAGAGGAATGGCATGGCATGGCACATACATGCATGCATGCAAGCTCTCCCCTACAGGTACATGTGTATACGGAGTACGTGGCGCCCAATTGGCCCTTGGCCAAGGGCCTTGCGTCCGGTATCGCAGGCACGTGTTACTTTTTACTTTTACTACATATCATTATACACTTCTCGCATCACATGAGGTAGGGGGGGGGGGAGACCCGGGAGAGAATTGAGGGTTTGTGTCGCTTGGTGTGGAGACTGTGAGAAACGCATAACCACCCGTTCCGCCCAAAAGGTCAAGTGACCAAGTTGCACCTCTGCAGCAGTGCAGCTTGATCGAGGTTATATAGTGCATTGCCACTCCCTGCCCGTACAGGTCGTGACAGAGACTACTGGTGTTGAAACTTGACGTATCCTGAGGTGATTGGCAATTCACGGCCCACGAGAACGGGCTACGTAGATTGAATGGACTCGTCGCGTACTGTAATCAGTTGTCACGGATGAGTTCACGGCGGATGGGACTGATCGATTCTGCGACACTTTTCTGATACGCCTGCTTCATGGGGCCAATATAGGAGTCGTGAAGCTGCAGTAAACGAAACGGCCATTTCACTCAATAATCACAAATGATGTTTTTTTTTTATCCTTGTTGATGAGCTTTCTTTACGTGGTATTTAAAACACGTCCTGCGATTGCTGGAGCCCATCTATTGTATAGGGAGGCGCGAGTCTTGCTTTTCTAAAGCGAATGAACGGGTATAATATCATGAAAGATGACCCGATGTGAATCCAAAGGCCCAAAAGCCAAAAGCTAATGATGAATATTGGTGTTTCAAAAGGTGTGGGAAATAGGAGAACGCCGTGAATGTCGTCATCATAAAAAAGACAAGGAATAAAGATCATGTAACCCAAGAACGCGTGGAGAAAAAATGAGAACAGTTCGAAACAAAGCTCCTTTGTACCAGCCATCACCTGTCACGTCCCTCTGCCGGTTTGTACATTTTAAGCCTTTATGGCGTTTTGCCGAGCAGCCTGCTGCTCCGGAGTTGGCGTCAGCCGCCAGTGCAAGCTGGGCTCGGGAATGCGAGAGGCCATGCGATCGGGAACCAGTTCCGGGGAGACTGATCGAATAGAACACTCAGCGGCAGGTGAAGTGCCAAGTAGTCCGGAAGTAGTCGGCTGGGGAGAGTGGACGGTAGGCGAGCCTGCCTCGTCGACGCGGGTGACGGGAACTATACCGTCGACACTGCGCATCCTGGACGGCAACATTTGCTCGAACCCAGCCTCCTTGGCGACCATTTCAATGCTCTTGAAATACTGCAAAGAACGTATCAGTATACTGAAGAGGAAGTCTAGTGGGCAACATATGTCCTGCCTCTTACCTTGACAGTCTTGACCTGAAGCTCAAGAGTGGCATCCTCATCAACCACAATCATGGGGTGAGGATGCAACTGCAGACTAGACAGGGTCCACATGTGATTGACGCCCTGCTCAATGCAGCGCTGCAGAGCAGAAGCTTTGCGCGGCCCCAAGATGATGACAACAACCTCACGAGCCTCAAGCACGGTCTGGACACCGACGGTCAGGGCCAATCGGGGAACCTGGCTGATATCATCATCGAAGAAACGAGAGTTGGCCAGAATAGTGTCATGAGCCAAGGTTTTGACTCGAGTTCGACTGGCCAAGCTAGATCCGGGTTCGTTGAAAGCAATGTGGCCATCCTCGCCAATGCCGGCGAGAAACAGGTCAATGCCACCCACGGCCTTGATGGCGTCTTCGTACGCGATGCACTCTGCGTCGAGGTCGGGAGCGTTGCCATTCAGAATATGGACATTGGAAGGATGCACGTTGACGTGAGAGAAGAAATGCTTCCACATGAACGAGTGGTATGATTCGGGGTGGTCGCGGGGAATCCCTACATACTCGTCCATGTTGAAAGTGACGACGTTTTCAAACGATATCTACAGACGCCATGTGTGAACATTGCGCCAACAAGAAGGGATGAAAAGTCTGTGAAAAATGACAAAAGAGAATTACCTCGCCAGCCTTGTACTTTTCTACAAGGATCTTGTAGACGCCGAGAGGGCTAGACCCAGTGGGCAGACCAAGAACGAATGGCGTCTCGGCGGTGGGTTGGAAAGCTGTGATGGCTTCGATGATGTAGTTGGCAACATAGCTGCTGGCAGCCAGGGCGTCAACGCGAATGATCAGTCTCATTGTTGCAGAAAGTGTTTGTTGCAGTCTCGGGGTTCTAAAAAAACAGTCAAAGTATGATAGCGATGCAAGTGTAGTGAAGTGAAAAGTCCAACCAAAAGGATGTTGAGCCAGGATTATGTTATCGCTCAGTGAAGGATAGAGTGTAAGATAGAGCTGGCAATATTGAGTGAATGGCGAAGTCGAAAGCTGAGGAGAGGGAGAAGAACAGAAGAACGGAAGAACAGAAGAACAAGCAGGAGGCAGGGCAAGTATACGAGGCTACTTGCATGTACGACTACGAAGTAAGGTTCGGCCGAAGTCGAGACGCTGGAGGATAGATGCTGCAGCAAAGGCTTCAGAGACACGGCGTTCCTATGCATTATGGCCATTGGCCCACTCGAATCCAGAAGGCCGAAAGAAAAAGGCCCTTTCAACCACGAGGGCACGAGGCCAAGAGTGACAAGGTGCAACACGGGCCGAATCGTCACCGGGTCATCGGCGGGAGTCAATGCAATGCAACAGCACCGCGCCGTGGGTGTGTCATCTGTATCTGTCTGCATGTAGTCTGGCGCCCATATTTCCGATCGCGCGGTCTTGCTGGTTCCGGCAACTGCTACGACGTAACTCGTGAGTCCCTGTTTCTTGTGTTACTGCGGATCTGGCTCCAGTTGTCGTTCCGCGATGTTATCAATAATCATGTCGAGGTGGAGTTCGTTCCTGGGTTTTCGAAGAAGAAGCTGGATGAAACGTCACTGCGAGCTCTGCGGGGCATTGTTTGCCCCACTTGGGGGGACCCCGTTTTCTTCTCTACGACTCACGACTCACGACTCACGACTCACGACTCACCTGTGCAGGTGTCTGTCGCCTTGAGGCACCTAGTTATCATCCATCTACTCTGTATGTATGATACATATTCACGACGGATCGATCGTAGCACCGCATCATGCACAGCGGCGAGGACATGCAGATGAGCAGTAACAAGGGACACAAAAAAGACCCATGGGTTCCATGTGCGTTGTGCTACGGGCATTTATGACGTCTCAAGTTGGCTGCAGATCGAAGAAAACCCATCGCGTGTGGCAGGAACGAACCGCAATCGCATCCTCGCCACATGACCACCCCTCACCACCTACGTAGGTACCTATGTATCTTCCCAGCGCGGTCGCAACGTTACAAGCCCAGCCTCATGGCTTAGTCTGCGGCAATTCAGTCATTTGCTACCATTTGCTTGATAGTTGTACATAGCAATCTTTCCACGAATTTCTGTAGCGTGCCACGAAACTCATGATCCTCGGCAGAGCCTAATCAGGGCCACGCCGCCGCTATCTGCGTGTCTAGTTGCTTGCGCCTATGCCATTGCCATTGGCGCTTCGCCATCTTCACCGTCGACCTTATTTGCACGCCTCGTGGCGAAAGTGGCCAGATGGGCTGCGCTATCACTTTATGCAACAATTTCGCTTTTGCCTTGATGCCGCATGTGCGACGCGCCAAGGTGAAGCATGGCAAGGTTGCGTATGCGTGACCCGTCACCCTAGTCTGGCCATTCGGCCGGGAGTCGGGACCAAGTTGGTGGAGACGGTGCGTCCAATGTTGTTGACTTTGGTGCAAACCGCATCACACGAAACACCAGGACAACACGGAACTGTCTTGAGAGTTGGGCAGCCGCGTAACGCAGCACGCAAACGCGGCTTGGCACTTGAGTAACCTTTTGTTCGGCTGCCTCGACGACCACAACGAAGCTTGCCTGAAGAGTATCCTGGGGAGAGGTTTCATAACGCGGGGGTCATAACCCATGTCTTGTTGTTCCTCTTCCAACTTCGCATTTATGATTCTATTTCATGGGCATTCTAAGGCTTTTTGCGTCTCACTTGGACTCCCGTGGCTTCCCTTACTTCCCGATACGGTCGTTTCTAGCATCAAGGCTATTTGTTGATTCCCTACGGCGTTTACCCCATATTCTCGACAACTGTCTCGTCTTGCTCCGTCCGTTATCTACGCCATTATCTACGTATGCTTCTGTACACCAAGTTGCCAGTTTCGACGTTCCATCCATCTCAGAAGCCTTGCTCATTCGGGTCCATAACGATACTCTCTTGACGTCCCCTCCATACCTAGAGCCAATGACACCCTTTTCGAGATCATTCTTCGCTGCCATTGGAAAAGGTTTGCTTCGTGGCAAGTCTCTGATACGGGCCATTCTGACGTACTGTATCGGTCCAGTTACAGCGGGCAAAGGCAAAGGAAAGCTGTCCAAAACGCTCCCTGGGTTTCTCAAAGAGGTTGAGGCTGCCTTGCTGGGCTCCACCACTAGCGAAGGACTCCAAAAATTATCCACAGAGCTCAAGAAACAGTTCATTGAGCGCCTACGGGAAGATGAACAGTGTATGCTACCGTCCTATAGCCATCAGCTGCCCCTTGGAACCGAACTTGGGCATTATGTGGCTTTGGATGTAGGGGGGTCAACGTTGAGAGTCGCCCTAGTCGCACTACGCGGTCGTGAGGTCGTCGTAGACGAGCAGAGCGAAGTCATCAGCATGCGGAGCTACCGTATTGATAAGGACGTCAAGAGTTTGAAGGGGATGGCATTTTTCGGATGGATGGCTGAGAACATCAGCGAGGCTCTTGGTGAGAATGGCCATTACGGAAAGAATGCTGAAAAACCTTTGCCGGTTGCGTGTGCATGGAGTTTTCCCATTGAGTAAGTTCTCTGGCCTGGCCCTTTGCCATTACCTGTGGGAAATAGTCTGACGCATCACAGGCAAACATCTATGGGTGGAGGCAAATTGTTGCCGATGGGGAAAGCGTTTCTGGCTGACCAAGGACTGCTTGGTGAGGATCTTGGCGGAATTATTAAGCAGGCTTGTAGAGACCAAAACCTTCACGTCGAGCTGCGCGCCATCGTGAACGACTCGAGTGCGTGTCTACTGTCTCAGGCCTATTCCTACCCAACTACTCGATTCGGTCTCGTCTTGGGCACTGGCGTCAACCTGGCCGCCCATCTCCCGGTGCGAAGTGTCGGCAAGCAGAAGTTCGGCGTTCGCCCCGAAAAGTGGTTCAACGAAGCCAGTCACGTCATTATCAACACCGAGTTGGGCATGTTCGGCCACAACATCTTGCCGCTCACAAGATGGGACCAAGCGTTGACGAAGCAGCATCCTCACCCCGACTTTCAACCGCTTGAGCACCTCGTCAGCGGCATGTATCTGGGTGAAGTTGTTCGACTGGTCCTCTTGGACGCCATCGCCATCACCGGAATCTTTGGCGGTATCGTACCTCCCTCACTCAAGGGTCAGTACTCATTAGGAACTGATACCATCTCCATGATTGAAGGGTACGTACCAAGCTGTGTACATTGCACTGCATCAGTCACCGTCTTTTGAGCGTCCTGCCAGGTTGTCTTCGTTTCTTTCCTCTTTCACTTTGCTCACCAGATGTCTTAGTGACAAATCTCCCGATCTACGATGCGCATCCCAACTTTTCTCGGAGCGCCATCCGTCACTTTACTGTCCCACCACGTCCGATCTCGCCGCCATCAAAACCATTTCGTCGTTTGTATCAGCTCGTTCCAGTGCGCTCGTTGCCACTTGTGTATACACGCTGTGGGACATGCGACTGGATTTCGAACGGCAGTACATTGACTCGCTTTCGGAGATGTCTCCCGATCGCAAGCGCATCGAAGCAGCCATGGCACACCTTCAGAGGACCACTATTGTTGCTTTCAACGGCAGTGTCATTGAGAACTATCCCGGCTACCTCACCAGCTGCCAACGCTATTTGAACCAACTAATTCAGGGTGGCAAGGGATTGCTGTTTCAAGGTGATAAGGAGCTGTCCGAATATCCACGCATTGAACTGGTTCCTGCCAAGGAAAGTTCATTGTTAGGTGCCGCGGTTGCATTGGCATGTGCCGAACGTGCGAATTCATGCTGATTCTCCTGTGATGCAGCTCCAGGAGAGACGGTTGTTGGATGACGCAGCAAATCATTTTGTACGTTTCATGACTCCCTCCTTTCCATCATTTTGTTGAGGGGTACGTAGAAAGCGAGTGCGAGGCCAAGCACCGTTGCGCAGCCAAGACGCGATATGCATTTTTTCCACCTACGGAGTGTATACTCAAATAGGTTCTCATATCGCATTGCGAGAGTTGATGGCTTTGTAGACTAGAGACGACAGATGATTACGAGGTTCCATTGTCGCGAGTCACGACTCAAGCGCGTTTTCCTAATTTCCTTCATCTTATCGTCGCGCCGCGAGGCCGATGCTAATTAGATTACGCCAAATGAAGTAGAGCGACTTGTAGCATAGCGCATACCACAGCGCAAGTAAGGTCCCTATACTTCTAAGCCACGTGATTGCCTGCACCGTTCGCGTCTTTGGCGTTCGCGTTTCTCCATATCGCCCCGCTCTTGGCGCGCATCCGACCACAATAACAGGCACCATACCTGGTAAACCCTGATTGCCGCAGCCTACCTATCAACGCGACTTGTCTCTCTCCGCCAACGAATCTTGTCATTGCAATCGTCAACTTCTGCTGTATCAACGACGAAATTGGCTTACTCGCCATTCTGCACCAGGACGAAGAGGACAAAGACAGATCTGCAATTGCGCACCTGGCAGCTCGGACGTGACGAACCATGTCGCAACCCGGTGTCTTCCACGAGTGCGCAATCGCGTTTGTCCCGAGTAATGAGCTCACGGCACAGTTCATCCACGAGGTTTGAAGCTATGAAACATGACTGCTTCCTCGGTTCATCATTGACTAACCACTCCTCTAACTCGTCTTGCTCTTCTAGTTGTCAAATGTGGTTCAAGACAATGGCGGCACGATTTGCGAGCCGCGCCGAAACGGGGCGATACGCATCGAGAAGGTCACTCACATCATCTCCAATACCATCAACTTCGAACAATATGTCGAATCGCAAGCAATAATGATTCCCGTGGTATCGGACAAGTGGATTAGCAGCTCGGTGATGAAGCGAAAAACGGCGCAGGTCAGGCCCTTTTCGCCAGACCCTCGGATGATCTTTCGCGAGATTGTTGTCACATGCGCCGACTTGCCGCAAATGGATAAAGAGAGTATTCTTGGCGCAACCATGGCTCTGGGCGGACAGGAATCGAAAGATGCATCGAGGCTGACGACACATATTTGTGCTCTGAGCATGGAAGCGCCCAAAGTGGACGCTGCAGTAAAGAGAGGGTTCAAGGGAAAGGTTGTATTACCTCACTGGTAAGTTCTTGCCCATATCAGATCTATCCCTTGAGTCGTAAATGTTCGAGTCACGACGGACGCTGAGACCCCACGCGATAGGTTTGACGCATGCTTCAAGTTGGGCAAACGGATAGACGAAAGGCCCTACTTGCTGCCAGAGCCGGAGATTCTCAAGAAGAGCAGCGCGGACGATGTTACGATTCCTCAAAACGTGAACCTTGTTGGAGCGACCTCCGTCAACCCCGATTTCCTTCCTCTACCCGCCGACAGCAAAAGCGCACGCTCGCCAGCCGCAGTCTTTCAAGATAAGCGCGTCATGCTGTCAGCGGACCTGGGCATTACTCTACGACTGGTGCGAACGCTCGAAGGCATCATCACAAATGGTGGAGGCAAGGTGGTCAACGACGTCGACGGCTGTGACATGTTCATCTGCCAGTTCCGGGACGGCTCACAGTATGTCCACGCAGCCCAAAGCTGCAAGGAAGTCGGTAGCTTGTCCTGGCTTTACTCACTCATAGTCAACAACCAGTGGCAAAATCCGCTACACCGCCTGCTACATTATCCAATACCACGCAACGGAATTCCGGGCTTTAAGGATTTGAGGATCACAGTGTCTAATTACGGAGGCGAAGCGCGAATCTATCTCGAAAATCTCATCAAAGCTAGCGGTGCGGAGTTCACCAAGACGATGAAAGCGGACAACACCCATCTCATTACCGCCCGGAATTCGAGTGAAAAATGCAAAGCCGCTCCGGAATGGGGTGTCATGGTCATCAACCACCTGTGGATCGAGGAGAGCTACGCGAAATGCGAAATGAAGCCCATCAACACCCCCAAGTATAATCACTTCCCACCGAGAACCAATCTAGGCGAAATCATCGGCCAAACGTTCCTGAATGAGCCTAGCCTGCGCGATTTGTATTATCCCGGTGGAGAGGAGACCATGTCCTCCTGCGCGAAGAAGAAGCGCAAGATTCTAGAAGCTGCCGAGGATAACGCGTACCATAAAGGTCCCGCGGAGGGCTTCGTCGTTGGCCGCGACGAGACCAGCCCAGGTATGTCCGATGACGCCGAGGAACATGAGGTAGCGTCAACAGGCAAGGCCAAAAAGCCAGCTGCTGTCAAAACACCGGTGCGGCCGCGACAGTCTAGTCTCGGCAAGGAGAACGAAACACCATCGGCCATGTCGACGGGTAGTCGCAGTGCCAAAGCCAAGGCTCGAGAGATGCTGCAGCACATTGCGCCCGATATTGCCTTGTACGAGAAAGAGAAGAGGAGGCAAAGCAGGACGGGGGCCCCGTGGGGTGGCAAACGAGCGGCGGACTTGGCAGAAAAGGAAAAGAGCAGCAAGGCAGCAACGGATCCTGAACATGGGCTTGACGATGAGGACGATGAGGATGACGATTTCGAGAAGAAGAGACCTGCGAAAAAACACCGTCCATCCTTACCTGATGTGCAAATGAGAATCGTCATCACGGGTTTCAATAGATGGGTAGGGGACAGCAACAAAGAGGACCACGATCGAGTAAGTTTTTTTTTTGTCTTTTTATCTTCTTCATCTCTGTGGTATCTGTACAAACGGCATCGGTGAGATAGCTAAGATTTGTTGCCCCACCCGACAGAGAAAGATGCGAGATCTCGGCATCCAAGTCGTCCAAACAGGCCAACCCTGCGACTTCCTCGTCGCACCACAAATAGTCCGAACGGTTAAGTTTCTCTGCTCACTCGCTCGCGGCGCCGTGGTCCTCTCCTCCGAGTTCGTCGAAACAGTCCTCGAGACAGGCGAGATTCCCGACGTCAACGACTTCATCCTCATAGACAAGAAGGCGGAAGAGAAATTCGACATTAACTTGAAACGCTCCGTCGCCCGCGCCAAGGCTAATCGCGGGAAGCTCCTCCAGGGAGTCCCCGTGTACTGTACCGAGAAGATCCAAAACGGGGCCGATAGCTACCGGTCCATTGCGGAGGCCAACGGCGCCATCTTCAAGCTGTACCGCGCTCGGAGCGGTACGACGATCAAGCCCACGACGGCGGAGCAGGATGGCTTTGCAAAGCCTGACCCGGTGTATTTGCTTAGTGGGAATAGTCCGGAGGAGAGGAAAATGTGGGTGAGGTTTCGGAATATGGCGGAGCAGGGACACATGGAGCCGAGGATCGTGGCGCCAGATTGGCTGCTTGACGTGGCTATGGCGCAGCAAGTGCGGTTTGATAGCAAGTTTCTCGTTGAGAATTGGAATGGGAGCCAAAAGTGATGAGCTGATGGACACCAGCAATAGTAGTGTGGGGCGCTGTAAAGTAGCGCAAATCCATCATCTCAATGGATGGTTGGCATTTTGAGCGAAATCTGGCGGGTAGAGATGCTGGCTGATGTTTGTTCTTTTCGACGGGCCTGTATATGCCGGGGTGCCGGTTGTGATTGCTCGAGCAAGAGTTTCTTTGAGCATGTACATATGTATATTGATGAGAGCATGGGCGTATGGATGGGAGTTATGGCGGGGGCATTGTCATTTGCTCTTTTTTGGGATAGAGCACGATGCACGATGTGAAATTCAAAAGAACTTGACACCGAGGGCGTCGTCGGAGCCGAAGATCTGGGCCTTGCCCCTTTTGACGAGGATGTTCAACGCTTTGAGAAGTACATCTTGATCTATGCCATGTAATTCTGCATCGCGAGTTAGTGTGCCTCTTCCTCATTCTATCGTATTTCTGTTTCCTACCTCTCAGGCCGTAAATCATGTCCGTCTAGCCAGCGGGACAGACAGAAAGAAAAAGAAAAAAAGAAAAAAAAGAGAAAAGGGAAGGCGTACCTGTTCCTCTCGTGCCCTCCCCCTCACTAATCTCATACACAGTCAACACACACCCCTTCTGCGCCGTATCATAGACATATTTCTCAATCAAGGCCGCCCACTCCTCCGGCTTTTTCCAATACACAAACACTACGTCCTTGGTGCCTCTGAAGCGGCTTCCAGACCCCGAGGCCGAGCCGCTCGCGTATTCTGCGCGGCCGTCCTTGCGCATGAGCTCAATCACAGCCTGGATATCCTTTGTGCTGAGGCGGCGGTCGAGGCGCGCATTGTGGAAGAGCTCCGTCTCTGAGGCGGTGGATAAGGAGAGCTTGAAGATGCGGTGGTGGCGAGTGTATGAGAGGATCAGGGACGCCCATTTGCTTTGTTGGGCGTGGAGGGTGGTCAGGTTAGGCTGGGGGGTGAAGAAGGCGGGGAAGTTGTATTCGCGGGGAAAGGAAAACGGTGGGGGAGAGGGGGGTGCCATGGCAAGAGAGGTTTTTTTGAAGGCGTTTTAAAGAGAAAGATGTATTTAAGATTGAGGTGGTGACCTTTGACGTTGAGAAGCGTATCTGCGATTGTAAGGCGTCGTTAAGTGAAGGGTGGGGCCTTGGCGGAGTGAGTGAGTGTACGCGGCTGTAGGCAGATGGCGATGTCTGCAAGGAGACGAGATGGCATTTGATCGTAGGCGGCTTGTCAGCCAATCACGCGTCTCCACATTCGCCCAAAGAAGAGGAACACCCAAATCAGGCGCAGAACTACATAACTACATATGTACCTAGAAGGTACCTAAGTACAAAGCACAAGCTTCATCGTTCACAAGACAAACAAAAGTATCGCAGGGTATATAGGGGCATGTAAAGCACAGAACAGTGGCCAGACGGCTGCGCCCACTCTTTTGTGCAACAAAAAGCATCAAGATAAGAACAGCGCCAAGCCCCGATTCGCACTGGCACAAGCCTACATTACATCATCGTTTCAGGCTTGCGACTTCGCCAGATAGAGCCGTTTCTCCGCGGACATCTTTTCCCGGCGCCATAGATAGCTGGTAAGAACAATCGCCTCGAAATCGATTGGGCAGTGTGTTCACACGACCCTTCTTTTATCAGCCAAATCGTCAGCAAAACGCTGGCTCGCCTTCTCCTTATCACTACCTACCTATGCATCGGGCCATGAACCAACGAACGCCAGCTTTAATATACGAAGCCAATCGATGTTGTTCCTGGCCTGCCTGGCGGTCCTGGCTGGCTACGGTCCGGAGATGTTGTATCTAGGGGTTGTCAGAAGAGTGGACCGCGTTGTGGCTGGTCTCTTACATGATTCATGATAAGAGCTCGTTTTGCGCAACACCACATGGCTGTGCCAACCCGTTCTTTCCTTGGCCAGGCCTTCTCGTCTTGGAGTTTCTAGAACCATGGGAACGATGGGTGAGAAAAAAGAAACTTTCTCACGAGACATGGGCTCAGAAAAGAAAAGAGTCGTGGTGGTGGGGCTGGGAATGGTAGGCATTGCATTCATGTAAGAAGACACGATATATTCACCTTTGATACTCGCTTGCTTTTACGAACGATTGTTACGAATACCTTTATTTCTTTGGGGCTCACGTGTTGATAATCAGACAAAAACTATTACGATACGACATCCATGAGCAACAGTACAGCATCACCGTGCTGGGAGAGGAGCCTCACGTAGCGTACAACCGCGTGGGACTTTCCAGCTTCTTCGCGGATCGAAAAGTGGAAAGCTTGTACATCGAAACACCAGAATGGGTATGTCTTATATCGCCTAGAAGAGAGGTTGTGTGAAGGCTCTGACCATGCCTCCCAGTACACTGAGCAAGCAAAGTCTCCGCTTCACTATCATATCAACACAGCCGTCAAGGCCATTGATCCAGAAAAGAAGACCATTACGTGCGGAAATGGCGACGTTGTGTTTTACGACATTCTGGTGCTCGCCACAGGCTCGCACGCCTCCCTACCACGGAATACGCCCAATTTTGATGCCGAGGGCGTGTTTGTGTACCGCACAATAGACGATTTGACCAACTTGATTGGCTTTGCCGCGCAACGAAAAGGCACGACAGGATGTGTCGTGGGTGGAGGTCTTCTCGGTCTCGAAGCGGCCAAGGCCATGATGGATTTGGAGAGCTTCGGCAGCGTCAAACTGATTGAGCGCAACAAGTGGGTGTTGAGTCGGCAGCTGGACCAGGAGGCAGGCAACATGGTTGTTCGGCAAGTGCAGGATCTGGGCCTCGAAGTGCTCCTCAGTAAGCGCGTGGAAAGACTCCAAGTTGATGAGAGTAAACGCCTCGCAGGTGTGGTCTTTGAGGATGGCCAAGAAATGGCCTGTTCAACTTTGTGCTTCGCGATTGGAATCACGCCGAGGGACGAGTTGGCCAGAGAGTCGGGCCTGCGGTGTTTTGAGCGAGATGGCGGCATCGTCATCGCCGACGACTTGAGCACCAGCGCACCTGACATCTACGCCATTGGAGAATGCGCCAGCTGGAAGGGAGAAACGTTTGGCCTCATTGCCCCCGGTGTGGAAATGGCGGAGGTTCTGGCGTTCAATCTCACACAGGCAAAGCTGCACGCACCTCGCATATTTAAGCGCCCCGACCTCAGCACCAAGTTGAAGCTTCTTGGGGTCAATGTCGCCAGCGTTGGGGACTTCTTCGCCGACAGGGATGGACCCAAGAATCTGCCGCCTCGCTATGCCAAAAGGGTGGCCAACGCACCCAGCAATACGGTCGCTGGCGCCACACCTCGCACAGCAGAGACCGTCAAGGCGCTCACATACAAGGATCCCTTTCTCAACGTGTACAAAAAGTACCTCTTTACCGCCGACGGAAAGTACCTCCTGGGCGGCATGATGATCGGCGATACGACCGACTACATCAAAGTTGTCACCCTCATCAAGAACATGAAGGAGCTCGACATCCCCCCAAGCGAATTCATCCTGACGGCGAAAAAGAATGGCGACGGCGACGAAGACGATGACCTCCCCGACGAAGCGCAAATATGCTCCTGCCACAACGTCAGCAAGGGTGACATTGTCAACAAAGTCAAAGACGGATCCTGCAAGGACCTCACGGCCATCAAGACCTGCACCAAGGCCGGCACCGGTTGCGGCGGCTGCATGCCCCTCGTCACCACTATCTTCAACAAGACCATGAAGTCAATGGGCAACGAGGTGAAGAACTACCTCTGCGCGCACTTTAACTATTCCCGCCCAGAACTATACCATATCGTCATGGCCAAGCAACTCAAGACACTCCCGGACGTGATGCGTGAAGCCGGCAACGACAAGGACAGCTCTGGCTGTGAGATGTGCAAGCCCGCCGTGGCGAGTGTCTTTTCTTCACTGTGGAACAAGCACGTCATGGCCAAGACGACGCATGGCCTACAAGACACTAACGATCGATATCTGGGCAACATTCAGCGCAACGGGACGTACTCTGTCGTTCCGCGCATTCCCGCCGGCGAAATCACGCCCGACAAGCTTCTTGTGATTGGGCAGGTCGCTAAAGAGTACAATCTGTATACGAAAATCACGGGAGGCCAGAGAATCGATCTCTTTGGTGCTAGGAAGCAGGACCTTATTGACATATGGTCTAAGCTCGTCGCCGCGGGCATGGAGTCGGGCCACGCCTATGCCAAGTCCCTCCGCACGGTCAAGAGCTGCGTCGGCACGAGCTGGTGCCGGTTTGGCATCGGCGACAGTGTGGGCATGGCGGTGCGGCTGGAGGAACGGTATAAGAGCATACGAGCGCCGCACAAGATCAAAGGCGGCGTGAGTGGCTGCGTGAGGGAGTGTGCCGAAGCACAAAGCAAAGAGTAAGCATCAACCCTCTCCTTTTTCTGGTTTTGCATCTCTGCTGTGTTCCCTTTCTGTTTTTTTTGTTTTTTTTTTTTTAAAAAAAAAGGCGACCTTTTCTTCAGCATAGTCCCTTTTTCAAACTTTTCCACATAAGCTGAGCATAGAAGCTAACGCGGGGCTCCTCAACACAGCTTCGGCCTCATAGCCACCGAAAAAGGTTTCAACATCTTCGTGGCCGGTAACGGTGGCGCCAGACCCAAACATGCTGAGCTCCTCGCCAAGGATGTTCCTCCCGCGGACGTGGTGCCCATCCTCGACCGGTACCTCATGTTCTACATCCGCACAGCCGACAGGCTCCAGCGCACCGCCCGCTGGCTGGAATCTCTCCCCGGCGGCATCAAGTATCTACAGGACGTGGTCCTCCACGATACGCTGGGTATCTGCGCGTCCCTCGAGTCGCAGATGAAGCAGCTCGTGGCCAGCTTTTTTGACGAATGGGCCGAGGCCATCCGGGATCCGCGCATGGTGGCCCAGTTCAAGCAGTTCCAGAACACGCCTGACAGCCAGGAAACCGTGCAGGTTGAGCTGGAGCGTGACCAATCCCGCCCGGTGGACTGGGCAAAGGAGCCCGCCATGAACAACTTTGGCGGCATCCAGTGGTCGGAAACGATGTGGGAACCCGTCATGAATACAGCGTACTTTGATGGCGCGGATGAGCTACCGAATGGGATATCCGCCACTGTTAAGAGAGGCGATACCCAGCTGGCCATATGGCGGTTCCGGGGCAAATACTATGCCACGCAGCAAATGTGTCCGCACAAGCGAGCATTTGTCCTCTCCGATGGTCTTATCGGCCACGACCCGGCCGGAAGAAAAGACGACACGTCTGGTCCTCCGTCTTCTCCCCCTTCTCCTCCTGCTTCACCGTCTTCTTCTTCTTCTTCTTCTTCTTCTTCTTCTTCTTCCTCTTCTTCTTCCTCTTCCTCTTCCTCTTCCTCTTCTTCCTCTTCTTCCTCTTCTTCTCCCGCTCCTTCTCCCTGGATTAGTTGCCCGCACCACAAACGCAACTACGATATGCAAACTGGCTCCTGCCGCAACGATAGCGCCCTCTCCATCGCCACATTCGCGATCCAAGCCCGTCAAGACGGCCTCCTTTGCCTGAAGCTGCCACCTGTGCAGGAACTCGATGCCGCGCTCGGGACATCGAAATGGAAGGTGAAGAAGGATGAGAGCGGGACCCCGCCCCTGGAAGAATTAGACCACATGATGCAGAAGCAGATGCAGCTCGTGGGGCGTAAGGCTCGGAAAGTGAAGGGCGTGAAGCCAGAGTCTGGTGCTGCTGGTCTGTATGGCTCAGAAGCGCTGGCACGTGATGGTCCTGGGAAAGATTCTCTGGGTGGAGTGGCTGGGTCTCCAGGTGCCGTTGAGACGTTCCCTGTTACAGCGGGAGGGGGTTGTGGAGGCGCGCCGGACTGGTGAGAGACGGAGACTTGCAAATTGGAAGAGAGGAATGGGTGTGTGCAAAAGGAAGGGGAGGGAAAGAAAGAGTTGCTTATATGTACATGTACACAGTGTGTTGTTTCGGGTTCTCGCAGGTAATGTAAAAGAAAGAAATGCGTATACATATTATTGGACGGAGCATGTCAAAATATGTTGCACCCATCGTGTCTTGTCTTGTTTTCCTTTCTCTTCTTGCAAAGTTTTCGTTGGCTCTTAGCAAGTACAGATGATGATGGTTCACAGTGTGAAGAGAGTATGGACCACGTCGTATTGGGGCACATAGAAACGTGCGTACGTGAACAGTACCTCGTAGACTCGTTATATATTCTTGCTCCCAAAAACCAAAAGAGTCCAAGAAACCCTCTCAAGGCCATGCAACATAACAATAACAGAGTGAAGGAAAACAGTCGTAAAAGAAAGGGGAGAAGAAGATACATAGTAGATACCAACCAAACTGTAGATATACTTGTACACCAGATTCTCCAAAAACACGAAGTAGACCCAAAACTAACCCAAAGAAGGAAAGGGGAGCAAACGGTAAGACGGGATATTTACCATTATGATGACCTCAAGTCAGTATACAAGCACATCGCCCTGGGAAGCACCACCAAGCCACACAACACAACACAACACAACACAACACAACACAACACAACACAACACAACACAACACAACACAACAACGCCACGACAAGTTCCCGCCGCAGAAATTCTGAACAAAGAAGAGAAGCAATCTCCCCCCCCCCCAGATATAATCATAGTAACTAGTAAGTCAATCCGCACATTCGCATAGAATTCCAGGTCTGTTCTGTATAAAAGAAGATAGAAAAAATGAAATGAGACGCTGATACTCGGAAAAATATGAAGATAAAGAAAAAAACATATCCAGGTTGGCAAGGAGATATTGGGGGGGGGGGACAAATCTCCATCTCCCTATTCACAGAAAGAATTCGATTTTTTTTACTCCTGCTCCGTCTCATCCTCACTCATACTTCCATACCCCGTGTCAATCTCCATGCCCACCACACTCTTCGTCACAGCCAGACACCGCTCAACCACATTCTGACGAAACTCAGCATCCACACCACACCGCGTGGAATACGGTCCACCGATCCACTGGCGCAGAATGCCCGCTAATCGTTCCAGGACCGGCTCGAGTCTCTGATCTGTCTTTTGATGCAACACCAAATGTTCCATGAGGATCATCAGGGACGTGAATCCTAAGAACGACATGCAGGATGTGTTGTCCGGCCGGACAAGAGTGTGCAGTGATTCCACCTTTTTCAAGGCCGAACCGGGGGTCTGCTCCACGCGGGTAATGTGGGCAATAGCCATGGCACAGCGTAGCGTGGTGGAAAAGTCTGGTGAAAAGTCATCGAAGCCGTGCCCGACGATGAGATTTGACTTGGCAAAAGGGCTGGGAATCCGGTCTGACTTGAGAAGTTTGAGAGCCGCAGCAATGTTCGCCCCGCGGGCCTCCTTGACAAGCACGGCGCGGGCGAGGAGGGCGCGCATTTGGGCGTATGAGCCAATGGGCGAGGCGGCAACGGCGGTGGTGATGTTTTCGCTGGGATCGATGGCTGGCTCTGCGTCCCGGTCTAGAGAATCGGTGAGAATGCGGTGTAGGAGTTTGCTGGACCACCATGCAGCGACTGCGTCCAAGGGCGTGCAAATGGCCACATCGTCAACCACATTGTCCATGCCGTCGATTGGTGAGGTAACATTGTGAAGGGTGTCCATGTTGAAGGCCAGGTTGTGGGCTCGCTGGACGACCAAGGGGCTGAGGACCTCATCACAGTCCCGCTCGACAAGAGCGACAAGATGTGGAGGTAATTCATCCTCGTGCGGCACCGTGGAACCTCGGCCCAACTGGATGAGAAGCTGGTTCAGCTGACGAGCCTCATTCCACCGCGATCTGGCCATCTTGGCGGCGATCGCATTGAGGCCGGACTGTAGAAATTTGCTCCGGGTCAAATGCCAAAACAATATGCGAATGTGAAGAGCCTTCAGCATGAGTCGAACGGGCGTATCAGGCAAGGTAGCAGAGGCGAGCAGGGTCAATGTCAGACGGCTGGTGCAGATGTCCACATCCCCGCCAGCGAGTTGTGAGTCCAGCGCAATCGACCAAGCCTTGACTCTTGCGACTTCTTGCTCTTGAGTAAGTCCGGTGAGCGCCTGGAAGCTGTGTGTGCCAATGACGTTACGTAAGCTGAGCTTCATCGTTTTCAGGATCAAAGCTGCTGCTTCTAGAAAGAAGTTATGCCGGGGCACCCAGACGGTTTGTATGGCTGTGAGCCACGCCTGTCGACGAATGTGGATGGATGAGGCTAGTGAGGGCGCCTTGCGCAACGTGGTCGCCTGTAGTTTTTTACTCTTGGGAACACGACTCGCGAATAGGGATGGCACGAAAATCCACAAAAAGGTGCCAAGCAATAACAGGCCCTTGAGTGAGGACAGGGCGTGATAGCCCATGATGTGCACGTCGAGGCTGGATGCTGCAGAGTTTAGCAAGCGGAAGGGTAACGCAAACAGACCACGGCCGGCAGGCTTGTCATTGCTCGTCTCGGACTCTCGCATAGCTTCAATGAACATGAGGGCGGCAAGAGACCCAATCAAGAATTTTCCATGGTATGGGTTAGCTTGCACCCAGCCATTTTGCTGAACCTGTTGCTGCTGCTGCTGAATCTGCTGCTGGCGAATGACGGCCGGGGCTGCGCCGCGGTACATTTGCTGATGCACCGGATAAGGCTGGCCGACGGCCATTTGAGCCGAAATGATTCGCTTCATGTCGTCGGGAACCTGGATTAGGCCGGCAGCTGCTGGATTACCACCGAGTTGGGGAGTCTGCATCGGAGAATTACTAAACTGCTGGCTAGTGTCTTGCGCATACTGTATTGGAGTGAGAGGATGCTGCATCGGGCTGATCGATCCATTCATAGCGCCCGACATGAACAGCTTCTCAAAAGCAGAGATTCGGGCTTGCATGGCCGAATTTTCTTCCATTAACCGATTATTCCGCTTTTCGAGGTGGCGAATATACTCGGTGGCTTTGCTCAGAACCTGTTATTTTATGCCTAGTCAGCGGCATGCAAAACGAAGGTGAAGTTTTGCCAAATATGAATAAATTGCAAGATGGTCAAGAAAAGGGTGAAGAAAAGGGCAATGGGAAGGGCCCCGCATTGTCCGCAGAGGTAACAGACGTACAGTCGCCTTGTTCAATTTATGAGCTGGAGTTAGACCGTGCAGTTCTTCTCGATCTTCCGTGGTGTCTTCTCCTCTAGCACTCTTTGACATGATACGCAGGCTCGGAACACTGTCTCGGAGGGCGGCAATCTTATCATTTATGTTGGTACGATATCGCTTCTCAATCATGTTATGAGCCGTCTTCTTGATGGGCTTATCGTCGTCGTCGACATCATCATCATCTTCTGGTTCCGACGACACCTTTCGTTTTCTGTTGTCCTTGTGTGATGAATCCAGATAATCAGGCGATGCCAGAATGGGTCCCTTGAAGTCGCTTCTGGCCGACTCGGGACTAGAGGCACTCTTTGGCGAATGGTACTGGAGATGTGGAGGCATGGCTATATTCTTCAACTCCTGCTGCAGGGCCGGCGACATGATGGCGGGGACGTGCGGCTCTATACTCAGGGAATCAGGCGTGGGAGTTCCGAACATGACATTCGATTTAACGTCGGCTGGCGTGAAGCCGTCAAAGTTAAAACTTCCGTCCTGGGATTGGTCAAAGACGGGCAATTGCCAGGCGGTTTCGGAGGGAGGTAGGCCAGACAGGGGGGTCGATACACTGGACGCACCAAGGTTGACGTTGTCGTAGGCTGCTGGATTGGGTTGGAAGTTCCAGGTTGAGGTTGGGGGGTAAAATTGCTGAGGGCCAGCGTCAGCCTGGGGCTGCATCGACTCTGCGGACGCACCTGTTACAGTGTCATCGTCCATGAAACCAAAGGTCTGGCCATTGAACTGGTAGCGGTCCGCGGCCGCATCCTCGGCCATGACGTCGGACGGATGGGCGGGCGAGGTCCCCCTCCTGGCGGGCCGAAGTATATGTTTTTTTTTTCTTGGTAGCCGGCCTGTTGAACTAAGTCAACTGAAGTGACCGCGGAAATGGCGGGCTCAAAGGCCAACTGCCGGCGCACGAATAGCTTGGGCTCTGAATCCCTCGCGCAAATATCCGACCCTAATCAATTGCCCGGCGGCAGATGGCTCGGTACAAACGCGTTGGGACGCGGGGGCAGCGGAAGCGGAAGCGCGTAGAACAAGCTGGCGATGTTGGAAGCAGGCGACGACGAGCGAGGTGGTGCAGGAGACGCAAGACGCTGGTTTGGAATCGAACGACGAGGGCCGGTAGTCATTCGACTCTTGGACTTGACAGGGTAGAGTCGAACGGGCAAGGACCAATGGGAACGGCGGCAGGCCTGCAGATGCCGAGACGTCTGCTGATGGCGAAGGCAGATAGATGGAACGGCGTCGGCGGATGAGATGCGAATGCAAAGTCGAAAAGGAAGGACAGCGCGCGGCAAAGGATGACGACGGGCTGGCTAAAATGTCGCAGGCCTGCTCTCTGGGATCTTGAAATTCTGGAGAATCTGGGATACTGTGGTCGAGCAAAAGTGCAAATGCCAAGTGGTGGGCAAAGGGAAAGAAGTCGACAACTTGGCGTGGCGGGAGGGACATGTTCACCAGCGCTACCCACGTTGCTGACCTGAACGCTTTGATGGTCCCTACTCCTTGGTACCTACTTACTAGGTATCATTGTATGTATGTATGTACATACGGAGCATTAGCGCACACCTGGACGAGTCGCTAGCCCTCTGTCTCTCTCTGAGTCTCTGTCCCTCTATCCCTCTATCCCTCTATCCCTCTATCCCTCTATCCCTCTATTCTCGGTAGTACATACATACATAATTAGCACTGCTCTTTCCATCATTAGCCCTGCAGCTCTCCAAGCCTCGTGGGAAGCCGACGAGGGACGACGGGAGAACGGCCCAACGGGGAGAACGGGGAACGGGGAGGACCTTGCTGCTGCGTCGCACGCGCAGTGGCGTCGTGACGGAGCACCCAACATTCAGCGCAAAGTCGCGGTTTGCCTTCTAGATTTTCCAGCTGATAATGTACCAAGACTTCTGGGTATGTACCTACCTATCCCTGTGTACGCTGTAGCCTGTAGGTACTCTGTAGTACCTTTTTAAATTGGACGGCTAAAGATAGCCCATAGGTACATATGTACATACCCACTGCGCTATGTACGTACCCGGTGCGTCTAACCATGGCCTATGGATACAACCTCTCATCAGTCTTCAGGACCTGGCCGCGAAAGCCGGGCCAGCGGGTGGCATTGACAGCAACGCCGGCACTCTGTCAGTATTCGCGAAGACCTTGTCTGATTTACTTCGCTTCGCCTCGTCTTCATTCATCGTGCGGGTCTACCGTGACTACGAAGTACACCAGACTGCAGCCCGGTGTCTTGTGCCGACCTAACCTACCCATATACATATGTACATACCTGCACAGTTGCTGATGTCGATGCCGATGCAGCGATGCGACGTGTCCCTCTATGTTGCATTACGGAGCAGAGCACGACAGCGCAACACCACACGGAAGGATGGGGGTGCCTGCCTAGGAAATTTGCAATTGCATTATCAGGTAGGTCTGGTCTCTCATGCATGAGCGCGAGAAGAGCATACCTAGGTACATATCTACCTACTCCGTACACACGCACGATATGCACCCCCAACAGCGAAGCTGCGGGGGAGCTTTGCGGACTTCCTTCGGCTGGCAATCCAGGGCTTTCCCAGCTACTCGACTAGATAGTTCTTCGGACCTAGCCTTGGTCCGCCATCACGCCCCTCGGGAGGCTCTGCGGAGTGGGCGCTTTGCGCCCACTCTGCCGGCGTCAATAGCAATCAATCAATCCAGGGCTTTCCTTCAGTTCCTCCACCGGTTCCTGGTCCAAGCGTGGTCACCCCTCGCACCCCGTAGAAGTTAGGCTAACGCTCCGGACAAGGATGTGCAGCAATGGAACATGTTGATTGGTTCTTTCTCGACCGTGCCACCAGCTGCTGCCCAGAATCATACGATGAACGTCTGTGACTGGCACGTGATTAGAGGCATACCTGGTACGGAGTACACAATCACTAACCTCGGCAGCCTCCACTTGCCATGTTTTTTTTTTCTCCTCAGCATCATCGTCGTCTCTCACTAGCAAAAGCCACGGGATACCTACATAGGTACTCCGTACCTATGTTACATGTACGGAGTATGTACATACATATCTAGCCAAACGGGAAAACAATAAGAAGGAAGCATGCCTGCTGATTTTTCAAACTTTAAGATAATGTTTTGTGGCAACTAACGCTAGCTTATGCTCGCGGCGCGAATCATCTTTCGTAGAGCTTATTACTCTTCAATCTTTGGAGTCAGCCACTCGGGAGTCGGGGCCAATGGCAGGTAACATGTAAGTACTGGACGTACATGTTAAACCCCATTCGCATTTGTACGAATCTTCGTGCTCCTCTTCTTGCCTCCTACATACATATTTGGGCAACGGCTCGCAGTCAGCCACGCTGCACCACTATAAATGGCCATGTCATTTGAATGACATGACCCTGGAACTGACAATTCCGAACTTTGAGGTATGTACGGAGTACTTGCTATGTTTACCCCACCACGGCTTTCAGCAAATGGTACGGAAAGACAAACCAGGCAATCGAAAACTCTATGGAGTACATGTACCTTGCTCTCTCTGGCTGGTTCTCGCGGTGCCGAGTAGGTACCTATACATACTCCGTATGTTTCTCACGGCTCGTCCTATTTCAACAAAGTGACGCTCAACGACGTAACCACAACATGGTCAGTCGTCACCGTCAAAGACGGCCGAGCTCTGATGCCGTTCTGTTCAAAGTCTCTCGATTGAAGAATTGATGGAATCCACCACCAGTCCGTGAGTCGTTGGCGTAACACGACTTGTTCGACCCAAAGTCGGACATAGCGCTCAACCCCTCTTCTGTGCGACAGCGTCGAAAATCGAAACCAAGTTAGGTGCCAACTCTGTGGTACAGATCACATATTACGGCAACGAATGTCTGCGAACACTGCTCTGTATTTGAATTCTTTGACTAACCACCTACCTATGTATTCGTACGTAGTATGATGCATGCCGAGATGTATGTCTCCGTACATACGGAAGCTTTCCTTTGGCGGAGGTCGTTCTTCCTGGCTCTCGATTTGTTCATGGCAGCCCCCGAAAATTCCTCGTAGACGTCCAAGCGCCGATTCTTGTTATGTACCTACTCCGTACAACCCCTTTACATATTGTCCGTCTGCTATACACATGTACCTCGATCGTGCCACTGCTATGCCGACGATGCGGCTAGCCTCATTCAGCGACATCGCAAAGGGTTACCCGCGCCGTCCCGCGGGCCGCAACTACATACATATGTATGTATCTTGTCAAGACGATCGCGAGGCGGGACGCGGGGGGATTCCATGTTGTTCCGTGGCTGAGTTATGCGTCCTTCACATCCATACCTACTCCGTATATGCGTTCTGACTACGGAAAAGGCGCACAGCTTGTGGTCCGTACAGAGTAGGTATACAGGTAGTATCTTCTTCAATCTAACGTTCGACATTGACAGCCAGGTTCCAGCCGATCCTTGGATGAGGAGCGCGAGCATTCGGCCTCGAAACCAGGCTACATACGCACGTTGAGTGCCGTCACTACAGAGTAAGACTGTCTATCGTGAACCGACGCCAATGCAACCCAACTGACCCGATACTCTGGCACCCTCCCTCATCAACACTCACACAATAATCTCCCGGCATGCCAAGAAGCACGATTCTGCCGCTATAAAATACAAGTGCATCCCGCCTCGTTCTTCTTGTTTACGAATGATCTCCGGGCAGCCAGCCCATTAGATTACTGACAGTGGAAAGCACAAGTCTATCCCTTCGAAAATACTGCCTATGGTATTCAATGCTGGCATGCCGCTGAAACAGATCAATTGACTGAGACGCGATGAAACAAAAACCGGCAGGAACTATGTAAAGAATCGACTATCGACTTGCAGAAGTTTGACCGACTGATATCGGACGGCTATGACGAGACATTTGCTCGGGAGAGGAAAATCCGATCTACCATATTGACGCCCTAGCTCGGCAGTATGGCCATTGACCATGTACTACGGACACAAACAAACAGCTCCAGTTTAGGTGCCTCGACGACGTTTCCTCAACGAGAAGCCATCACCTCTTACCGAGGTCTATCGGACCTCGTGTCTTTCGCAAGCCTGTCTTGTAGATCAAACCATGACACCCAATGGGAGAGAGCGAGTTGGCAATTGTGTATCGATGCCTCCGATGGATTGTCTTGATTCTTGAATCTAGGAATACATACGTACTTACATCTTCGAATAAGAGACCCTTTCGAAAACAACGTCACGCCTTCAACGTTGGCCATTCCCATTTATGACGCCATCGGCCCATTGCCAACAACGCGGCAATATCCCCACTTATGTTGCCGTCATTTTGCTTCACTTTTTTTCCCGATACATGTGTAGATACATAGGTACATATGTACCTCAGATCCGCTGCATATTGTCTTTGGCCGGCTTTCCTTTGTTACTCCATACGGAGTACAAGTCGCGCCAGCGAGAAAGTGAAATCGGCTGCACTTGCTTTCGCTGCGTGTCTCCGTCTTGTTGTTGTTGTTGTTGTTGTTGTTGAGTATTTTACGCCCCTGCGTCCCAGTTTTGGGCATAATAGGGCGTGCAGGGCTAATCCCGGGTTCTTCTAAATACA